>JAABKJ010075445.1:20285302-20594375 GCA_011634705.1 Andricus grossulariae | reverse complement strand
AATATTCAAGAATGTACATTTTTAATAATTTTTCGGAAATATTTCCAGCGTATGAATCAATTTTGAATATTTTCGAAATTTTTAAATTTGTTATGAAACTTTGTAATTTTGCTGATTGAAGAATTTGGCTTTAACATCATTCATTTTTTTTTCGAACGTATTTTGCGTTAATCGACTGCCTCAGCGAAAAAACTGTGGTACCGAAAATTTCCCACAATTTTGAAAATTTTTGGATCATCTAAATTCCCGTACATTTTTAAAAATTATAAATTTTTAAGTTGTTTAAAATTTCTAAAATTTTAAAAACTGATAAAATGATAAAAATGAGCCAAATTTCTGAATTTTATAAAATGTTCAAATTTTCATAATTTTCTAAAATGTTTCAATTTTTTCAACATATCAAAATTTCTTTATTTTATCATATTTCCACATTGCTAAAATTATTCCAATTTCTAAAATTATCATAATTTCTCAAATTTTGGAAATTTTGGTAATTATCCAAATTTCTAAAATATTCCAAAGTTATAAAATTAGAAAAATGATCAAAATGTCTAAATTTTATAAAAATTTTCTAATTTTAAAAAATTTTTAAACTCATCAAAATTTCTAATATTTTTGAATTTTATAAAATTTTCAACATTGCTAAAATTATTCAAATTTATAAAATTGTCGTAACTTATTAAACGTTCACACATTTTTGAATTATTAAAATGTCTATAATTTCTAAAATGTTCCAAACGTATAAAATAAAATAAAAATTAATACAAATTTTAATAATTTAAAAAATGTAGATCATTCTAGAAAATTCAGATATGTTAGAAATTTTGATTATTAAATTCTTTAAAATTTAAAGTTTTTTTTTTAGATTTCACCAATTTGGAACAAATTCGAACATTCTTAACAGTTTAGAAATTTTGAAAATTTTACAAATTTTGAAAGATTGTAGACATTTTGGAAATCTTATAAATGTCATGAATATTATAAATTTTAAAAATTTGACACATTTTTATAATTTTATGAATTTTTAACAGTATAAAAATTTTGATAATTTTATAAGTTTGGAAAATTTCAGAAAATTGAGAAATTTTTAAAATTTAAACATTTTCGTAACATTAAACATTTTTTTTGAAATTTTAGGAATTTAATCAAAATTTTAGAAGTTTTTATAATTTTAGAAGTTTTGAACAGTTTAGGAATTTTGATAATTTTACAAATTTTAATAATTTTTGAAATTTTTTGGTATTTTAGACATTTAAATTTTGTTTAGAAAATTCAGAAGTTTTGGAAATTTGAGAAATTTCATGAATTTTAGAAATTTCATGAATTTTAGAAATTACATGAATTTTAGAAATTCCATGAATTTTAGGTATTTCATGAATTTTAGGAATTTCATGAATTTTAGAAATGTCATGAATTTTAGAAATTTCATGAATTTTAGAAATTTCATGAATTTGAGAAATTTTAGAAATTTCATAAATTTTAGATAATTTGTGACGTTTTTATAATTTTATAAATTTTGAACAGTTTAAAAATTTTGATAAATTTAACAGTTTTGAACATTTCATAAAATTTAGAAATTTTGAAAATGTAAAAATTTTTGTAAGATTGTAAAAAATTCTAAAAATTGTAGAAATTTACCAATTTTTTTGAAAGCTTTGATCATTTTAGAAGTTTAAAACATTTGAAACTTTCAAACATTAATTTTCAACAAAATAGTTGAATTTTCAACAAAATAGTTGATTTTCAACGATAGAGATCAATTTTCAATTTAAATAATGAATCTTCAACAGAACAAATATTTTTTAAATAAAGGAGTATATTTTTCAACCAAGTAATGTAATTTTTAACCAAAAAATATCAATTCTCAACAAAAAATGTTATAGTTCAATTTTCAGTGAAAAAATTAATT
Source organism: Andricus grossulariae (assembly GCA_011634705.1). Lineage (NCBI taxonomy): Eukaryota > Metazoa > Arthropoda > Insecta > Hymenoptera > Cynipidae > Andricus > Andricus grossulariae. The sequence goes on along the minus strand of JAABKJ010075445.1, from coordinate 20,592,466 downwards.
TGCAACCAAACACATGAATTTTGAACTAATAACAAAATAGTTAAATTCTGAGTTAAAAAATTTATTTTCAAACAAAAAATTCAAATTTTCAACAAAATAGTTACATTTTCAACCAAAGAGATAAATTTTCAATTTAAATTATGAATCTTCAACAACAAAAATTAATTTTTAACAAAAGAGTTTATCTTTCTACCAAGTAATGGAATTTCCAACCAAAAATGGAGCAGTTCAATTTTAAATTTGAAAAAATTCATTTTTAACCAAAAAAACAAAAACAAGTTTTCAACAAAATATTTAAATTTTTAACTAAAATGATTAATTTTAACAGTTGAATTCCCTACCCGAAATTATGGATTTTCAACAAAAAAAGTTTTTTCTAAACCAAATAGTTGTGATTGCAGCAAAAATCTATCATTTTTCTACCTAAATTAGAATAGTTTAATTTATTAGTTAAAAAAATTGATTTTTAATTTTAAATAAAAAATTCAACAAAATAGTTCAATTTTTAACCAAAAAAACTGAATCTTCAACTAAGAAAATAAATTTTTAACAAAACAATTCAACTTTCAACCAAGAAAATTAATTTTCAACCAAGCAGATTATTTTCCTAAAATAAAAGACGAATTTTTAATAAAATAGTTAAGTTTTTAACAAAATAATTAATTTTTCAACCAAATAGTTGAACTTTTAACCAAACCAGACTAATTTTCTACCAAAAAAGATAAATTTTCAAAAACACTTGAATTTTGAAACAAATAGTTGAACTTACAACTAAAAATTATCAATGTTTAACCAAAAGTGGAATAGTTAAATGTTCAGTTAAAAAAACTAATAAAAAAAAACTTATTTTTAACAGAATAGTTCAATCTTCAACAACAAAAAAACGAGTTTTTAACAAAGTAGTTCAACTTTAAACCAAGCAATTGAGTCAAACAAAATCAATTTTTAACCATACAAAACACGAATTTTCAACAAAATAGTTTAATTTTATATTTAAAAATGAATTTTCAGTTAAAATAATGAATCTTTAACCAAAAAAAAAATGAAATTTTAAGCAAATAGTTGAATTTTCCACAAAAAGGATGAAGTTTCAACAAAGAATGTAATAGTTAATATTTTAACAAATAAAGTTTTTTATTTTAAATAAAAAACAGTTGAATTCAACCAAAAAATATGAATTTTCATCCGGAAAGTTGCATTTTCAACAAAAAAAATTAATTTTTTATTAAAAAAGAGAAACTATTACAAAATACATGAATTTTGAAAAAAATAGTTGAATTTACAACTAAAACTGATCAATGTTTAACCAAAAATGGAACAGTTAAATTTTCAGTTTAAAAAATTAATTTTCAACAAAAGAAGCGTTTTTCAACAAAATCGTTCTATCTTCAAACAATAAAATAAATGTATAAGAAGTTATTCAAATTTCAACCAAATAGTTAAATTTTCAACACAGCAATTGATTTTCAACCAAATAGTAGAATTTCCAACAAAAAGAGGAAGTTTCAGAAAAGCAGAAAAGCTGAGAATGTTAAGCACTGACCGCCGCGGTTAACACTCGGATGGGTGACCGTTCGTGATTCTCGCTTAGTCGTGTTTTCACTGCGTTTAACTACTGTCCAGCCGAAAGTCTGATGCCGGGGTGTGGGCACCTTGATTATTAGGGTTTATTATTAGAGATTATTATTAGATAATTAGGGAATTTTGAAAATAAGTTATTGCTGTCAGTAATTTATTTTTATTTTGTTTCTATTTTCATTTTTTTTTCAGTTTCTTCCTCGTGACGGTTATATTTTTACTTAAAAATTTTATTTTTTGGTTTTCTGCAGTTTTCCACTACTCTGGCCAAATTTGCAGGCGAATGCGAGCGATTCTAATAAAAATCCGACTGCAGACTCAATCTTTGTTTTTTAGTTCTCTGCAATTATATTATAATTTATAATTCGTATAAATATTATTTGATTCAAAAAAGAATTTCATCAAAAGACCCCTTCGGTAACGAGATACATTAAACTTATCTCTAGTTGTTACGGAAGCACTTTGCAATTGATTTCTTATCCCAGCATAAAAAATCTCACATCGCGTGATCTCGATTAGGAAATGAGAGTAATGAATTATTACATAATTTAATAAACATATGTCAAAATAAAAATAGAACACGCTTAAGTTTTATCTACTTTTTTTATACGTGCTTCAAAAATGCACACTTGAATATCGGACCATTTTCTATATTAAAAGATTTTAAGTACACAAATTATTTCAAGTGTTTTGTTTTAAGACAAAAATTGGGCTAATTTGTAAATTTTAATTAAAAATTTTTAAATCGAAATTTTTTAATTTGAACTCGAAATTATTAAATTTTAATTTTAAATTTAGAAATTTTTATTTTTATTTAAAAATTGGGAATTTTAACATTTTTAATTGGTAATTTTTAAATTTTAATTAGAAATTTTAATTAAATTTTTGTTTAATTTTACTTTTAAATTTTAAAATTTTAAAATTGAAATTTTTCAATTTTAATTCGAAATTTTTTATCTGAAATTTTTAAGTTTTAGTTTGCAATTTTCAAGTTTCAATTTGAAAGTTTTACATTTTAAATCAAAATTGTCGAGATTTTATTTAAAAATTTGAGATTTTAATTTGTAATCTTTAAATTTTAATTCGAAATTTTTTATTTGAAATTTTAAAGTTTTAATTTGAAAGTATATTTTTGTTCATGGAGAATAATGGAATCTAAATATTTCAAATTTAATCTATTAAAATTAATCAAAAATAAATCAAAGTGTATCGTACTATTTTTCAATTACTATTGAATACTGGATTCAGTACTGGTTTCAACCAGAATCGTATATGATTAATCGTAGTTGGATAACCTCTTCCAATTTTTTTATACTGGATATCGATAATTCGGTTGCATTTTCAATTTTCTTCTCTCACTGAAAATTTTCTCATCCTGTTTAAAAAAAAAAATCTAAGCGAAATATAAATATAAATAAGTTCAATCTTAGGATCAACTTTTCAATTATAAGGACTGCTACAAGACCTCGAGGATTTGAACCAAAATTTTTTGTTAACAAAATAGTAACATTTTCAACCGAAAAAATAATTTTTTAGCAAAAGAAACCGATTTTCAACAAAATAGATTAATTTTTAACCAAATATTTGCATTTTTTTAAACTAAAAAAGATAAATTTTCACCAAAAAATAGAATAGTTAAATTTTCAGTAAGGATTTCAGGAAATTCATGGAATTGCAGGAATTCAGAGAACGCAATTCAGAGGAATTCGGGAAATTAAAGGAGTTAGGAGCAATTCAAGAAATTCAGATTAATTAAAAGAATTCAAAACATTTCAAGAAGTTCAAAAAAATTCAAGCAATTCAAAAGAGTTTGAGGAGTTCAGGGGAATTAACAAGAATTTTAGGAATTTAGAGGAATTAAAGGAATTCAGAAGAGGTCAATGAATTCGAAAGAATTAGAGAAACTGAGAGGAATTCAAATGAATTAAAGGAATTCAGAGGAACCAAAAGAATTCAGAAAAATTCAAGGAAATTTAGGGAGTTCACAGTAATTAACAAAATTCGGAAAAATTCAAGTAGTTCAGAGTAATTCAAGCATTTCAAAAGAATTCAGAGAGTTTACAGTAATTCAGAAGAATTAAAGAAATTCAGATGAATTCGGAAGAAGTCCATGAATTGGCAGAAATTCAAGGAGTTCATAGGAATTCAAGGAGTTCATAGGAATTCAAGGAGTTCGTAGGAATTCAAAGAATTCAGTGAAATTCGTGGATTTCAGGACATTCGTGGAATTGCAGAAATTCAGGGAACGCAAGGAATTCAGAGAAATTCAGGAGATTAAAGGAGCTGGGAGCAATTCAAGAAATTCAAATTAATGAAAAGAATTAAGAAAGTGTCAAGAAGTTCAAAAAAATTCAAGCAATTCAAAGGAGTTTGAGGAGTTTAGGTGAACTAATAAGAATTTCAGGAATTCAGAGGAATTAAAAGAATTCAGGAAAAATCAAGGAATTCAGAAGAGGTCAATGAATTCAAAAGAATTAGGAAAACTGTGAGGAATTCAAAGGAGTTAAAGGAATTCAGAGGAATTCAAGGGAATTTAAGGAGTTGCCAGTAATCAACGCAATTCGGAAAAATTCAAGTAGTTCAGAGAAATTCAAGCAATTCCAAAGAATTCAAAGAGTCTACAGTAATTCACAAGAATTGAAGTAATTAAGTTAGATTGAGCAGAATTCCATGAATTGAAAGAAATTTAAGGAGTTCTCAAAAATTCAAGAAGTTTATAGGAATTCAAGGAATTCAGTGAAATTCAAGAAATTCGGATTAATGAAAAAGATTCAAAAAATTTCAAGAAGTTCCAAAAAGTTTAAGCAATTCAAAGGAGTTTGAAGAGTTCAGGGGAATTAACAAGAATTCCAGGAATTCAGAGGAATTAAAGGAATTCAGTGAAATTCAAGGAATTCAGGAAAGGTCAATGAATTCAAAAGAATTAGAGGAACTGAGAGGAATTAAAGGAATATAGAGGAATCAAAAGAATTCAGAGAAATTCAAGTAGTCCGGAGAAATTCAAAAGAATTCAAAGAGTTTACAGTGATTCAGAAGAATTAAAGGAATTTATAGAAGTTCAGATGTGGTCAGCAAATTTAGGAGAGGTCATGGAATTCAGAGGAACTCACGGAATTCGAAGGAATTCAAGGAATGCAGAGGGATTTTCTGAATTTAAAGGAATTCAGATAATCAAGGAATTTTGAGGAATTCAATGAACACTGAGAAGGTGAAGGAATTTAGAAGAATTAAAGGAATTCAGAGGAATTGAAAAAATTCAGGGGAACTCAAGGAATTCAAAGAGTATACAGTAATGAACGAAATTCAGAAAAATTCAATCAATTTAAAAGAGTTCGAGGTGTCCACAGTAATTTCGGAAGAATTAAAGGAATTCAGATGAATTCGGGAGAATTCCATGAATTGACAGAAATTCCAGGAGTTCATAGAAATTCAAGGAGTTTATAGGAATTCAAGAAATTCAGTGAAATTCAATAAGTTCAGAAGAATTCAAGATATTTACAAGAATTCAAGAGATTCATAAAAGTCCAGATGAGGTCAAGGATTTTAGGAAAGCTCCTGGAATTCATGGGAATTCACGGAATTCGAAGGAATTCAGAGGGATTTGATGAATTCAAGGAATATAAAGGAATTCAGATGATCTGGGGAATTCAAAGGATTACAAGGAATTCAGATGAGTCAACAAATTTAGAGGAATTGAATGAATTCAAATAGGTTCGGAGGATTTGAGGGAATTTAAAGGATGTGGATAGTTCAAGGAATTAGGAGAAAATTGCGGAATTTTGAGGAATTCAAAGAATTCAATGAACTGAGGGGAGGTGAACGAATTCAGAGAAATCAAATGAATTAAAACGCATTCGCAGGATTTAAGAAAATTGAGCAGTACTCAAGGAATTTACGGGAAGTCAGATAATGCAGAAAATTAGGAAGAATTTAGGGAATTTGAAGGAATACAAACAATTAGGAGGGGTTTAGGGAATTCAGAGAAATTCAAGCAATTGATAGGTATTCAAAGAATTCAGAGCAATTTAGAAGAGTTTCGAAAATTTAGAAGAATTAGAGGAATTCAGAAGAATTCGGAGGAATTAAAGGAGTTCACAGGAATTCAAGGAATTCATAAGAATTTAAAAGAATTCACCAGAATTGAAGGAATTCATAAGAATCCAAGAAGTTTCTAAGAACTCAATAAAATTCAAGAAATTCCTAACAATTAAAAAAATTTAGGTGAATTCGAGAAATTTAGAGAAATTCATGTATTTCAAATAATGCCAAGGAATTTATAATAGGTCATGAAATACAGCAGAGTTTACGGAATTTGAAGAATTTCAAAGAATTCAGAGGAATGTAATGAATTCAGAGAGATGAAACGAGTTCAAGGAATTCTGATAATTCAGAGGATTACAAGGAATTGAGATGATGCAGGAAATTCAGAAAATTCTGGGAATTTAGAGGAATACACATAATCAAGAGGGATTAAAGGAATTCGAAGGAATTAAAGAAATTAAATAGATTCAGGAGAAGACAATCAACTCAGAGGAATTCAAGGGTTATCGAGGGATTTAAGGAGTTTAGAGGAATTCATAAAATTCAGGGAATTCGGAGAAATTCACGGAATTCACAGGGATTTGAGGAATTTCAGGAATCTCGAAGATTCCGAGGTAGCTAAAATATTTCTAAAGAATTTGAAAGAGTTTGAAATTATTCCAAACAAATAAAAAGAACCTAAAAGAATACAAAGTATTCAAAGGAATTCATTCTGGGTCCAAAAGAATTCAATATGCATTCGAAGGAATTCAAAGGAATTCAATGTTCTTTTAATATGGAGGTATTGATATGTCCAACTCTTATAATTCCCTGTTTAGAGAAAATGCTAATAAAACAGTAGGAAAAAGTATCAAAGATGTCCAAAACGTAAATATGTGTACCCTATTCCTAATCCCTAATCCGAAAAAAAATATTTTCTGATTTGTCGAAAAACTGATTTCAAATCCGTCTAGAAGAAACAGAAGCATCAAATTTGAAAGGAAAGGTCCCAGTATGATCAAGGTGGAGGAACATCAGCAGCAGAAGGAACATCAGCATCTCTCGCGGGAGTAATTTCTGACATTCCAAGATAGACCAATCTGCCTGATTTGAAATAGAAATTGATCTGTGTTAAATTTGTATACATATATATCCCTTTTTATATTACTATCTATGTAAATAATGTATCAAAAAGGTGCAAACTTATTTTTAAGTAGAATAATAATGTTTGGAACTAATTTCACATTTTTCTATAATAAGTCACTTTTTAAATTTGAAATAAGTAAGATGAGTAGGATAAAATTATTATCTTTCTTAAAAATAAGTTTTCAAAATATTCACTAAAAACCCAATACATGCATTCTCGAAACATTTGGAAAATCAAGGCAAAAAAAATACTAAAAAAGACAAAACTCAAAAAAGGGAAATCTAAACTCTGAATCATATCAGAATCAAGTGTATTTATTCAAAACAATCTCTTTAGAAAACAATTTGTTTTTATTTAGAAAATATTGCATTAGCCGTATTCGAACCGATTTTTTCTTGATTCAATGCTAATTTTCTTTCTGTGAATTAAAATATTTCAACATTTTTAAGTGTTGTTTAGAATGTTTGAATATGTTAGATTAGAATCATGAAACTTTCTCATTTATGTTTTATTTTCTTCTCTGATTAATCTTATTTATATATCATTCAAAGATATCGGAAATACCTCGCACCAAAGAAACCAGTCATAATCGGTTCTAGTCCTTTTGGAAAATTTCTTCTTTTTTTAAATCTTTTTTTCTAACCTGAAAGATAAAAGAAGTTTAATAAGATCCTCAAAGACCTTTTTTGATTGAAATGGCACATTGTTCTTTTTTATTAGTTGGGACTGATTAAAAATGCAATTGGTCAAAGAATTAATTATTCAGATTTTTGGTGTACTCTAGATTGCAAGATTTTTGAGATTGCATAAGATTGAAAAAAATTGCAATGTGACTGAAAATTTTAGCGTGCTGTTGCTGAAGATCTCATGGATTTTATCAATTTCAAATAGATTTTATAAAGATTAAATAGAGATTACATCGCCCTTCTAAAATAGGCCTCTAAAGATTTTCCTACATTTTTAGCAATGATATAAAAAATTTCTTATACAAAATCATTATATAGAAAATTATTATAGAATAATCAGCACTAGAATGAGTAATGAAAAAATATTTGAAGAATTAGTTTGAATAGTGAATAAACTAGAGAAGAAGTACATGAAAATATCAATTCTGCACAGATAAAATTTTACAAAAAAGAAAAATTGTTAATTGCCTTGATATCTTTAAAATCGTTTAAAGTTTCATTGAAATCCATGAAAATTGTTACGAATACTCTGAATCCACTAGAATCTTCAAAATCTGTTTGAATACCTTGAAATTTGTAAAATACCCTTAAATCTTGGAAATAATTGGAAGTTCTATAAAATCCCTTGAATCTTTGAAATTCGTTGATATCCTTTAAATTTTTTAAAATCATTTCAGGCCTTTGTAATCTTTTGAAAACCCCTATAATCTTTTAAATTCTTCGAAATTGTTGAAATTCCGTTATGCCTTTTGAAATTGTTACAATTTGTAGATAATTCTGAAAACGAAATTTAATTTTTTCCCTGAAGTTCCCTTTAAAATCCCTTGAAATCTTTGGAAATCATAAAAACCCATTTGAATAAGAAGAAATTATTTGAAATTCCTCGAATATACATTGAATGTAACGTATTCATTAAAGTTTAACACAAAAAAAACTGAATTATCCCTAGAACTATGAACTCCCTTAAAGTTTTGAAAATTCATTAAAACTGTTCAAATTTTGTGACATCCATTGAAATACCTTCAAATGCTTTGAGATTTTTGCAATCACTAGGAATACCTTAAAATTAAATATAATTTAATTTATTTTTCAGCGTTTCCTAAACATACTTTTTAATAATTGAAGATTCAATGAAATCCTTATAATTTTGTAAAATTTCTTGAAATCCCTCAAAGTCCATTGAAATCTTTAGAGTCGCTAAGAACCCCTTGAAATTTATTTGATTTGATTTATTATCCAGAGATATTCGGAAACCCCTTGAAAGTCTTTCAAATCCCTTGTAAATTTTGTAATCTGTAATCTGTAATCAAAGATTAATTAAATTTTTTTTGTTCAAATCACTAAAACTCTTTGAACTCCCTTCAAATCCTAGGAGATTCATTGAAATTACTTAAATCTTGTTACATCCCTTAAAATATCTTGAAATGCCTTAAGATCTTTGGAATCACTAGAGATACGTTAGAGTTTAATTTAATTTGATTTATTTTTCAACTTTTTCTCAAAAAATACCTCATCAATCTCATCATTGTAAATCGTAAAAATCCATTGAATTAAGTACAAATCATTTAATGTTCAAATTGAATACCCCTTATTCATGAAAGTTCTCTAAAGAAGACGTTAAAATAACTAGAAATCTTGGAAATTCGTGATAATCCAAGAAAATAAGTAGAAATCATTTTAAATTCTACAAATATGAATTAAATGAAACGTAGTTATCAAGGATCAAATTTTTCAATTCTTCAAAATCCCTGAAACTCTGGGAATTTCCTTCAAATCCTTGGAGATTCATTGAAATCATTTAAATCTTGTTACATCTCTGAAATATGTTAGCATGCCTTAAGATTGATGGATTCACTAGAAATACCTTAAATTTTGATTTTATTTCATTAATTTTTAAATCTTTGAAAAAATACCTTTCTATAATTAGAGATTCAATAAAATCCTTTTCATTTTGAAAAATTCCTTGATATGCCTCAAAGTTCATTAGAATCTTTGGAATCGCTAAGACTCACTTGAAATTCATTTAATTTCATTTATTTTTCAAAATCATTTATAAATCCCTTGAAATTCTTTTATGTCCCTTGGAAATTTTGAAGTCTGTTGAAATCCGTTGCAATACCATCAAATCCTTTGAAATCATTCCATTAAAATGCGTAAAAATCCATCAAAATAAGTAGGAATCATTGGTAATCCCCTGAATATTTAAATTAAATTAACCTTATTTAATCAAGTTCTCTGAAGAAAACGTTCAAATAACTAGAAATTTTTGGAAGTCGTTGAAACTATTAAAATGAGTTGAAATGATTTGAAATTCCTAGAATATAATTCAAATAGAACGTATTTAATGAAGATTAATTTTTAAAAAAACTTTCGAATCCCTAAAACTCTTTGAACTCCTTTGAAATCGTTTGAGATTCATTAAAATTATTCAAATCTTGGAAAATCCCTTGGATTATCTCAAAATTCCCTAAGATTATTTGGAATCAAAAAAAATCTTTGTAATCGTTAGGAATCCTTTAAACTTAATCTCATATAATTTATTTTCTGAAGTAGTCTAGAAACACCTTCAAATTATTTGAACTCTCACAAAGTTCTTTGAAATCCCTTCAAATTTGTTAAATCTCTTCGGAATTTCAAGAAATTCCGAAAAATGTTTGGAAATCTTCAAAATTCTCTCAAATCTCTTGAAATGTTTATTTTGTACGACATATTTTGGGAACTATTTCCTAGAATTTGAGCAAATTTACCCAACTATCCAGGAGAAATTCCCAAGTTTGATCAAATATTCCCCACAAAAGTTGGGAAGCTTTCCCCGACATATTTTGGGAAATATTTTCTAAAAATTGAGAAAAATTGCACAGACTATCTGCGAGGTATTCCAAATTTTTAAGGTACATTTCGTACGAAATATTTTAGGGAAAAATTATTAAAAATTGGGAAAATTTACCCTACTCTCTAAGGGAAATTCCCATTCAGGGTATATTTCCCACGACATATTTCAGGGCATATTTCCTACGACATATTGTAGGGTATATTTCATTCGAAAATTTTCAAGGCATATTTCAGCCAACATATTTTAGGGTATATTTCTACGACATTTCAAGGTATATTTTCCCGATATATTTTAGGGTATATTCCACGCGACCTATTTTAGAGTATATTTCCTACGACATATTTTAGGGTATATTTCCTACGAAATATTTTGGAAAATATTTCCTAAATATTGGAACAATACACCCAACTGACTGGGGAAAATTCTCAATTTTTATGGTATATTCCCCCATAAGTCGAGGAACTTCCCCCGACCCAGACTAAAGACGATATTCGAGACAATACTCAAGAAGAGATTCGAGACAAGACTCAAGACGAGATTCGAGACAAGACTCAAGACGAGATTCGCGGCAAGACTCAAGACGAGATTCGAGACAAGACTCAAGACAAGATTCGAGACCAGACTCAAGACTAGATTCGAGACAAGACTCAAGGCGAGACTCAAGGCAAGACTCAAGACGGGATTCGAGACGAGACTCAAGACGAGATTCGAGACAAGACTCAAGACGAGAGGAGGAGCAAAGCATTGAAAATTCGAATTTGCAGAGATGGTTCATCCAACTTTAGTTAGCTCTCTTAACTTCCAGTCTTATCACCTCATTGAATCCAATTTCTTTCTTTTTCTCTGGCTACGAAACTCGAGTAGCTTGCCAAAGGTCCTTTTTCTCCGGTTATTTCGGAACGAATAGCTTGGAAAGCCAGAACCATTCGTACTTTTTCTTTCTAAATTGCTTTTGTTTCTGGCAACAACATAATCCTGAAAATTCCTTGTCATAAAATACTGCTGTCTTCAACTAGATATTAAGGAGAGGTGCCTAAGACGGCCCCTTTTCACATTTTACAAAAATTCTCTATTTTAAGTAACCTCAGATTTAAAAGCAATTGATAACATTAAATTGTTCATGTTTCTTTTATAAAGTTTATAAAAAATATTTATGAGGGAATAAATTTGGATGTTGAAAAAAATATTTTAACTAAAATTTGAGGAAAATTTCCCCAGTATGGGTGTGGAATATTTCCTAAAAGTTGGGGAATTTTCTCCAAAAATTAAGGAGAAAATTTTCCAATAATGGTGTGGAATATTTCTTACAAGTTGGGGATCTTTCCCCGACATATTTTAGCAAATATTTCTGACAATTTGGGAAAATTCACCCCATAAGAAAAATTCCGAGTTTTTAAGAAAAATTTCCTACAAGTTGGGGATCTTTCCCAGAGATATTTTAGGAAATATTTTCTGAATATTCGGAAAAATTACCCAACTATCTAGCTGAAATTCTCAATTTTTAGGGTATATTTGGGAAATATACTCTAAAATGGCGAAAATTTACCCAACTATCTTTGGGAAGTTTCAAACTTTAAAGGTATATTTCCTACAAGCTGGAGATCTTTCCGCGGCATATTTTGGTAAATATTTCCTAAAAATTGGGAAATTAACCCTACTATCTGGGGAAAATTCCCAATTTTTAGGTTATATTTCCCAGAAGCTGGTGATCTTTCCCCGACATTTTTGCGAAATATTTCCTTAAACTTGAGAATATTTACCCAACGATTTAGGAGAAGCTTCCCATTTTTAGGGTATATTTTTCACAAGCTGGGGATCTTTCCCCAACATATTTTGGAAAACATTTCCTCGAAATTGGGAATATTTACCCTACTACCTGGCGAAAAATTCCCAATTTTTAGGGTATATTTCCCACAAGCTGGGGATCTTTCCGCGACATATTTTGGTAAATATTTCCTAAAAATTGGGAAAATTTACCCAACTATTTGGACAAAATTCCTAATTTTCAAAGCATATTTCCCACAAGTTGAAGATCTTTCCACGACATAGTTTTGAGAAATATTTTCTAAACATCGGGAACTATTACCCAACTATCTACTTGAAATTCACAATTTTTAGGACATATTTCTTAAGACATATTTTGCGAAATATTTCCTAAAAATTGGGAAAATTAACCCTACTATATGGGGAAAATTCCCAATTTTTAGGGTATATTTCCCACAAGCTGGGGATCTTTCCCCGACATATTTTGGTAAATATTTCCTAACAATTGGGAAAATTTACCCAACTAGTTGGACAAAATTCCTAATTTTCAAAGCATATTTCCCACAAGTTGAAGATCTTTCCACGAAATAGTTTTGGGAAATATTTTTTGAACATTGGGCAATATTACCCAACTATCCACTTGAAATTCACCATTTTTAGGACATATTTCTTAAGACATATTTTGGGGAATATTTCCTAAAAATTGGAAAAATTAACCCTACTATCTGGGGAAAATTCCCAATTTTTAGGATATATTTCCCACAAGCTGGAGATCTTTCCCCTACATATTTTCCGAAATATTTCCTTGAACTTGAGAATATTTACCCAACTATTTAGGAGAAGCTTCCCATTTTTAGGGTATATTTCCTAAAGTTGGGGATCTTTCCTCGACATATTTGGGAAAATATTTCCTAAAAATTAGGAATATTTACCCCACTCTCTGGTGAGAATTCCCAATTTTTAGGGTATATTTCCCACAAGCTGGGGATCTTTTTCCGACATATTTTAGGAAATATTTTTTGAACATTGGGAAATAATACCCAACTACCTGGGGGAAATTCTCAATTTTTGTTGTATATTTCGCACAAAAGTTGGTGATTTTTTCACGACATATTTTGAGAAATATTTTCTAAAAATTGGGAGAATTCACCCCACCATCTGGGGAATATTCCCAATTTTTAGGGTATATTTCCCACAAGCTGTGGATCTTTCCCCGGCATATTTTGCGAAATATTTCTTTAAAGTTGAGAATATTTATCCAACTATTTAGGAGAAGTTTCCCATTTCAAGGATATATTTACTAAAGTTTGGGATCTTTCCCCGACATATTTTGGAAAACATTTCCTAAAAATTGGGAATATTTACCCTAGTATCTGGGGAAAATTCCCAATTTTTAGGGTATATTTTCCACAAGCTGGGGATCTTTCCCTGCCATATTTTGGAAAACATTTCCTAAAAATTGGGAATATTTACCCTACTATCTGGGGAAAATTCTCAATTTTAGGGTATATTTTCCACAAGCTGGGGATCTTCCCCCGATATATTTTGATTGGACTGAATTGGGTTCGATTAAAATTACATTGGATTGTGGATTGAAATGAAGTGTAGATTGAATTGGGTTGGAGTCGTTTAAAATTTGGATTATATTATGGATTGGAATGGAGTCTATATTTGATTGGATTCGAATTGGATGGATTTGAATTTGATTGTGAATTTGAATGGATTGTAGATTGGATTAGATTAGAATTGGATTGTGAATTGAAATGGATTGTAGATTGGATTGGATTCGATTAAAATTACATTGGATTGTATGTTGGATTGGATTGTCAATTGGATTGGATTGAATATTGGGTTCAAATAAAATTGAATTGGATTGTATGTTGGATTGAATTGTAGATTGGATTGGATTGGATTGGATTCGATTGGATTGGATGGGGTTCGAATAAAATTAGATTGGATCATGGATTAGAATGGACGGTAGACTTGATTGGACTAGATTTGATTGAAATTGCATGGGACAGTGGATTCAACTGGATTATAGATTGGATTTCATGAAGCTGGATTCGGTTCAAATTGGATTGAATGTGGATTGGCATGGAGTGAGAATTAGATTGGATTATAATTGCATTGTGAATTGCAATGGATTGTAGATTAGATTGGATTTGATTAAAATTGTATTGGATTCTATGTTGGAGTGGATTGTAGATTGGATTGGATTGGATTGAATTGAGTTCGATTAAAATTAGATTGGATTGTGGATTAGAATGGATCGTAGACTTGATTGCACTCGATTTGATTAAAATTACATTTAACTGCAGATTCGAATGCATTGTAGATTGGATTTGATTGGGTTGGATTGGATTAAAATTGGATTGTATTGTGAATTGGAATGGATTGTAGATTGGATCGGATTCGATTAAAATTGCATTGGATTCTATGTTGGAGTGGATTGTAGATTGGATTGGATTAGACTGAATTAGTTTTGATTAAAATTACATTGAATTATGGATTGAAATGAAGTGTAGATTGAATTGGGTTGGATACGATTAAAATTTAGATTATATTGTGGATTGGAATGGAGTATTTATTGGAGTGGATTGAATTGAATTAATAAGAATTGAATGGATTAGAACTTGATTGTGAATCAAAATGGATTGTAGATTGGATTGGATGGAATTAGAATTGGATTGTGAATTTGAGTGGATTCTAGATTGGATTGGATTGGATTCGATTGAAATTGCATTATATTTCATGTTGGAGTGGATTGAATTGGGTTCGATTGAAAATAGATTGGATTGTGGATTAGAATGGATCGTAGATTTGATTGGACTCGATTTGATTGAAATTACATTGAACAGTAGATTCAAATGGATTGTAGATGGGATTTTATTGGGTTCGTTTCGATTAAAATTGGATTGAATTATGGATTGGAATGGAGTAAGAATTGAACTGGATCAGAATTGCATTGTGAATTGAAATGGATTGTAGATTGGATCGGATTCGATTAAAATTGCATTGGATTCTATGCTGGAGTGGATTGTAGATTGGATTGGATAAAACTGAATTAGGTTTGATTAAAATTACATTGAATTATGGATTGAAATGAAGTGTAGATTGAATTGGGTTGGATACGATTAAAATTTGGATTATATTGTGGATTGGAATGGAGTATTTATTGGAGTGTATTGAATTGAATTAATAAGAAATGAATGGATTAGAACTTGATTGTGAATCGAAATGGATTGTAGATTGGATTGGATGGAATTAGAATTGGATTGTGAATTGGAGTGGATTCTAGATTGGATTGGATTGGATTCGATTGAAATTGCATTATATTTCATGTTGGAGTGGATTAAATTGGGTTAGATTGAAAATAGATTGGATTGTGGATTAGAGTGGATCGTAGATTTGATTGGACTCGATTTGATTGAAACTACATTGAACAGTGGATTCAAATGGATTGTATATTGGACTTGATTGGGTTCGCTTCGATTGAAATTGGATTGGATTGTGGATTGGAATGGAGTAAGAATTGAACTGGATTAGAATTGCATTGTGAATTGGAATGGATTGTAGATTGGACCGGATTCGATTGAAATTGCATTGGATTCTCTGTTGGAGTGGATTGTAGATTGGATTGGATTGGATTGAACTGAGTTCGATTGAAATTACATTGGATTGTGGATTCAAATGAAGTGTAGATTGAATTGGGTTAGATTCGATTAAAATTTGGATTATATTGTGGATTGGAATGGAGTATTTTTTGGATTGGATTGAATTGAATTAATAAGAATTGAATGGATTAGAATTTCATTGTGAATCAGAATGGATTGCAAATTGGATTGGATCTAATTAGAATTGGATTGTGAATTGGAATGGATTGTAGATTGGATTGGATTCGATTAAAATTGAATGATATTTTATGTTAGAGTGGAATGAATTGGGTTCGATTGAAATTAGATTGGATTGTGGATTAGAATGGATCGTAGATTTGATTGGACTCGATTTGATTGAAATTACATTGAACAGTGGATTTGAATGGACTGTAGATTCGATTTGATTGTGTTCGCTTTTATTAAAATTGAATTGTATTGTGGATTGGAATGAAGTGAGAATTGGATTGGACCATAATTGTATTGTCAATTGCAATGGATTGTAGATTGGATTGGATTTGATTAAAATTGTATTGGATTCTATGTTGGAGTGGATTGTAGATTGGATTGGATTGAATTGGGATCAATTAAAATTAGATTGGATGGGAGTGAATTAGGTTGATTAAAAATTAGATTAAATTGTGGATTAGAATGGATCGTAATCTTGATTAGATTCGATTAAAATTACATTGGAGTGTGGATTGGAATGAAGTGTAGATTGAATTGGGTTGGAATCGATTAAAATTTGGATTATATTGTGGATTGGAATGGAGTATTTATTGGATTGGATTGAATTGAATTAATAAGAATTGAATGGATTAGAACTTGATTGTGAATCGAAATGGATTGTGAATTGGATTGGATGGAATTAGAATTGGATTGTGAATTGGAGTGGATTCTAGATTGGATTGGATTCGATTAAAATTACATTATACTTTATGTTGGAGTAGATTGAATTGGGTTCGATTGAAATTAGATTGGATTGTGGATTAGAATGGATCGTAGACTTGATTGGACTCGATTTGATTGAAATTACATTGAAAAGTGGATTCAAATGGATTGTAGATTGGATTTGATTGGGTTCGCTTCGATTGAAACTGGATTGGAATGTGGATTGGAATGAAGTAAGAATTGGACTGGATTAGAATTACATTGTGAATTGGAATGAATTGTAGATTGGACCGGATTCGATTAAAATTGCATTGGATTCTATGTTGGAGTGGATTGTATATTGGATTGGATTGAATCGGGATCAATTAAAATTATATTGGATGGGAGTGAATTAGGTTGATTAAAAATTAGATTAAATTGTGGATTAGAATGGATCGTAATCTTGATTAGATCAGCATTAGCGACCGTCACCGTCATTTAAGATGTTGTATATTAATTTAGGGAAAGCTACCTAAAATATACAATGAAAACTCAAAAGCAAAGTAGAGACCGTTTTCTATTTGTAGGACTTCTAAATCATCTTTATTATCTGAGAACGTTTGAGTTTGGAAGTTAACACGGTTTAAGGATTTCTTTCCTCAAAGCTCTCGGGTTTACAATTTCGCAGATAATGCCTTGGAAATGACAATTTGCATTTCCTTTACTTAAACTGTAGGTATTTTCTAATTACTTCTCAGACACACCGTGGGAAGAACGATTTTTAGTATCATAAATCTTATTCTAAAGACTTCTTATCTGCCATTTTATTATAATTTAAATTTGATTTCTATGTATATTTTGAAATAAGCGTAACCAAGCGTGATTAAGCAAAATAAGCTGAAAAAGATCTACAAATTTGTCATAAACTTTTGTTACAGAAATACCTTTGAAATAAAAAAAAAACTAACTTCTTGGAAAAACCATACAAGCTATGATAACATTTTATTCAACAAAATTTTTTTCCTAATCATATCAACAAATTTTTTTAGTACCACTTTACACTGCAAAACCGATAAAAGATGCAATCAAATGTATAATAACAAAATTGTTTTTTTATAGGATGCGCACTTTTTCTTCGATTAAAAAATGAGAACAATGAATATATACGTCGGTTTTAATACCAGTGCATATTATGAAATGTAGTAAAATAAATTTATTGGGATGATATATTTTTCAGAGTGCCTGAAAGTAAAATCCAATGCAAACTAAGGATTAAATGTCAAAGTGAAAGTGAAAATAATGGAGAAACTTTCGGGTTTTGAACAAAATCGAGTTCGAAGCACGTGATACGTGATAAGAATGTGTTCGTTATAGCCGAAGAAGTTCTAAAGAAAAGGAATTCAGTATAATAAAATTACAGTTCTGATTTCATATAAATTACATTTTCCATAAACTTCAATAAATTCTTGTTAAATCCTTTAAAACCGCATGAAACATAATTGAATTCTTCCAAATTTAATGATATCCTTGAAAATACAATGAAACACTTTGAAATCTCTTCCAATCTTTGCACTATAAGAAATCTTTCGAATTTTCAAAATTCCACCAAACCTGTTGAAACTACTTTGAAATCCTGATCAAAAATTTTGTCATACGGATAGGTAGTGTGGGGGGGGGGAGTGTAAATTTTTTTTCGGAATTTAACGCTTCAAATCTATTCTTGCATAAAAATTGATCGTTCTTATCAGCGAAATGATAATAAATCACGATGCTGTTTGTTAGCTTACTGAAAAAATATTACGAAAAATTATATAAATAATTCTTCAAAAAAAAAAAAGGTAGACATCTATAGGCAAATGCAGCATGATACTGCTCAGCTCTATTTCTCGATGTGGATAATGACATGGTAAATTGCTCACTGCCGTTTACGTTGTAAGTATGAAGAGAACAGCAAGGCATGCATATCAAAGTTGTGTAGTTTTCATACCTCACCAATGTTTTGAGCATCTATGCTTTCTATCTTAAATGTCTTCGTTATCACCATTAGTGTTCTGCATGAAAACGTTTACTATTGAATGATCTCCTAATTGATTTTCTTTTATGTGTTTCACTTGTGCCTCTCTTTAGATTCCAGCAATAGTCTGCTAGCGACCCCCAAATCTATATAGGATTTTTCTTACGTTTTTCTAACACTTTCATCTCAGTATGACATTGACATGACCTCAAAATGACCTCCGGGTGACCTTCCAGTGTTCATCGAACCCCAGATTCTGACTCAACGACACCAAAAACCTATACAGGATTTTCCTCACATTTTTGTAACACTTCGACGACGATATCTAATGATTTTAAAATGATATCGAAGATTCAAAGAATTATTAAATAATGAGACGGGCAATTTTTTCCAATAATTAATCAATAGCTGAATAAAAAATTATGTCTTTGAGGTACACTTAAGAAAATCTGCTAGACGCGCAGGTAAGAATTCCCTACCAAAAAGAAAACCCAAACAAGCTGAGATCGAACATGGTTTTGTCTACCTCTTGCCCTTATAGCCCATGTTATAATTTAGAGGAGTTACAAACGACAATAAATTTCATGCGATGTTCGATTCTTTGTTTACCATGGCTGAAGCGGTAGTATCAGTAATTCCCTGACGTTCAGGCCGCTTAAGTTGAACCCTATCCATATCACACTGATCTTGCTTGCCTTATAAAATTATAAAACAACAGATTGCCTAAATCCAATTGTACACTGTGATTTCGAAAATATAGCAAACATTAGTCGTTCTTGAAAAGCAGTTAGCACGATCCACCTACGATTTTTCAAGGGAGATTTTTTTGTTTGAACGAGCTAATTAAGGGTCTAAAAAAGTTCGCAAGCATATTGCCAGAACTTGTTATTGAAGTGGATCAATGTTGATTACTCAAAACACATTATTGAATTTGAAAAATTCATTCTACGATTTCTCGTATCTGCTACCTCACTACTGAATATTTAAATCTTGAAAAAAATAAAAATTCAAATTATTGAGGAAATAATAATTTAAGAGTCTAGAACTCTGTGAAGCAGAATATTGGTTATTAAATAAATGTATCATCACTGTAAAATCAAACTAAAGGACTCGGACGACAACACAGAGGGCAAAAGAAGCAATGTAGTCGGTTTCGATCCTAACACCAAAAAGGGTGGCATACCGTTGAACATCGATGCAGGGCGAGGAACTTTATCATTTCTTTAACATGTCACACTACAGCAAGCTACAGTTAACATTCCTCATTTTGACAGAAATAACATCTTGTTGAAAGACTTCTCGCAGGATATAGTTGATGAAGCCGTCTGCTTGCCGTCAGATAATCAAGCTCCTTTTATCAAGATAAAGTCCAGTGAACTAACAGGTGTGGAGAGAGAAAGCTTGAGGAGGATTTTCAGTAAATCATGATATTTACGAAGACAAAAAAAGAAATGGTTGGTGATTATTATGATACAATGCAGTGGCTGTTGAGTAGGTAACTAAAATAGCAATTTGAATGAAAGTTCAAAGAAAAAAATACAATGATGTTTTAATGTCTTTATTTAAGTTTGATTCAACGTCAGGCTACCAGGATTATCATGTTTCATTTTTAAATTTTTCCATTCAATTAATTATACAAAGTCTGCAGTGAATCACAATTTCAAACAACTTTTAGAAAAAGGTGTGAAAAGATTGGGCAATATCTGCCTACATGACATTCCTTCAATTCATTTGATGTCATGTTTTTCACATTACCTTTTATCATATTTATTCTTATCCTTGATTGATTTATATATGTATTATATATTTTACGAAGAATCCCAGTAACTTCGGTACCGCAAAAACGTTATAATTGGATGTTGATAACACAATATATTCGTGGTTTGGCGTGATACAAATTTGTCATTTTAAAAATAAGAAGGCGGACAAAATTAACATTACAAGGTCAAATTTTTATTACGTCATAGACTACCATTTACCCTTAACGCGTTTTTCTTTTCTCTATATCGTTGTATCCCTTTTAGCTCTCAAGGCAATTTTATTCTCGTCTTTATTTAAACAAAGAAAAAACGCATTACGTAATATGTGATCGATCCCTTATCAAATAGTGGTCGACAATATGTCCGACAATATCTAATTTACTTTTCTATTTTATTTTTTGTTGAATCATATTTTGATGCAAGATATCACAAGATATCATAACTTTTTTAAAATGAGTATAATTTTTATGGTGAAAAATCTTTTTAATATAAACTGGATAGTCATATTTATATTTATTTAAAAAATAAAATATTTGAAGATCAAACTCAACGCGTTTAAATCCTAGTACAACGTAAAATTCGACACCTGAAGAGTTTACGGATAAAACATTCGGTGATAGGCTTTTTTTCTGATTTTTCTAAATCAATGTAATTATTTCTCAATCAAATAAGTCTGAAAATTTCACTAAAAATTATTAGAGAATGTTTATAAATTCGGTAGTGGAAAGTTTAATAAAAGATGACTGTGTAACATTTTCAGCTTCATTGAAACAATATGAAGCCAACATTATGAAATTTGTCAATATAGGCTTAGTCGCCTGATCTTGGATTATACTTCGTCACCTCCACCAAAAAAACGTTTTCACAAGTTCCTGGTTCACAATGAAAACACAATTATTTAGACACCTAATCTATTTTACCTTACTTTATTCAGTTTAAAAATATTTCCTTCAATGTTTGTGAACTAAAAGCTATTCAGGAACGGAACGCAAATTGATAAAACACAAAAACGCGTACATGATAAATATCACATCCATCATTTTATTTTGAAAACGATCGCGAAAATAGTTTACTGATTAATTAGTAACTGAAATCACTGAAGTAATAATAAATATTTTCCTAAATTAACTTTAGTAAAATAAACTTGTGGGTTTTATTTACTTGTGATTTTTGTATTACTATCAATATATTGATAGTAATCTGTTCATTTAATTGTACGTAGTTGAAATCACCAAACTTTGCAAAGTATCGTTATATGTATGTATTGACGACCACTAATTGATAAATCATGAAAATGTCGATTTCTCGTAAGCGAAAATGGTTGTAGATTTTAAATTAGACTCTTTGTGCAGTATTTTCAATTATGTATCCAAATATGATTTTATCCTTGAAACCTTTAATCTAAAAAAACTTCCAGCTTACTAGCCATTTGAAAATCGGGATTTTGCTTATTTGATCTATATTGGTATCAACAATGCAACTCTGAAAATAAATGAAAATACTTTTTTTAATTGTCGGTGTTTCCCTCAAAAGAAATCGTCATTTTCATGATTTATTAAATGTAGGCCGAAAGTACGTCAATACAATCCCAAAGTATCTTCATGTAAAACAGGCATTAAATTACAACATTTTAAATAGTCAAAAATACCTTCAGAAAATCCCAGGCTATGTTTTTAACCCCATAATAGTATTCAATAACCCCAAAAACACCCCCTAAGATGTTTAACTAAAACAATTCCAGAGTGCCTCCTCGTAAAACAGCGTTTATATTTTCAAATGAAAAACAATCACATCAGAAACCTTCTGAAGAATCTTCTGAATATTATCATGGGGTCGGGAACATAACCTGGAGTTTTATGAAGATAACTTGCGTTAATAGTTTCAATATAATTTTTTTTAGTTATTTTACATGGAAATCCTTTGGAATTGTCTTCTTAAAATTACTAAGGGTGTTTTTTTGGGGCTGCTGAATATTACTATGCGGTCAGGAATATAAGCTGGAGTTTTATAAATCTAACTTGTGTGACTGTTTTTAGTATGTAATATTTTTAGTGGCTTCTACATGGACACCCCTTAGAATTCGTTAAAAGTACTAGGGGTGGTTTTTAAGGAATATAGCCTGTAGTTTTATGGATTTGAGTGACTGTTTTCAATTAAAAAGTTGAATGGATGTATTACATGGTTTCGTTAAAGGGGCTAGGGGTGTTTTTTGTTAGGTTGGATGGTACACTATACTGGGGTATATTTGATAGTCTCTGAAATGGAACTTATTTGATATTTTGGACCAGGGACTGTTTTTTTAAATGCTTTTTGAAGAAAGTATTCAAAAATGGATAGCGATTGATGTAAGGCTTCTAAACGGTTTTCGAAATTTACTACTGGAGAGTAGAAAGAAGTCCCTACTAATGGGATGAAGGACTATTTTTTAGGGTTTTCAAATGCAGAATAGTACAAAGTTCTTTTCTGTGTGTCGAAAGATGGTAATTTTTTTGCTTCAGTAATTATTCTATTATAATTTCAGTTTTTCTAAATATTTTTAAACAAACCTAATTTTCTTATTGTATGTCAATAGGTTTTTATTCGAATATGGAAAAATTATAATTTATGTTCGACAAAAAAATACCTAAGATACAAAAATCAATAGTAATAAATCTGCTCAGAATAACAAAATAATAATATTACTGATTGTAATTTAGTATTATTATGTTTCTATGTTAAAAAATTTTATTTTCTCTTAAAATTGAGTACTTAAGATGAAAAGAATTCTGACAAAAATGGGTGCCCATGCATTTAAGTGTCACTCTTATCACTATGCTCTTAACTTTATCTGCGAAATTCATATTAATTAAAGCAGAAAATTTTGTAGTTTATAAAAACCTATTTTATTTTTAAACATCGTCGTTTTGATCGAACAGCTGGTAGGATGTCCGACATAAGCTCCTCTGCTAGTTCAAAAAGAGTAATATTAGAGCGAGGTGTATGTTTATTGAAATCAATTCCTTTCTCCATTAAAGTAATGACACAATCTCTTTTTCTTCTCAAAATTGCTAATTGCAGTGCTGTAAATCCCAAGTTGTCTTGTTCATTAACATTGGCACCACGTTCCAAAAGCAGGCAGAAAATATCGAAAGTAGACATGAAAACTGCCAAATAAATTTTTAATTCTTGTATTTGTTAGACTGACTATATATGTAAAAATTGAGCAATAATGATTGTTTCTTCTTACCTGAGATCATCAATGGTGTTCTTCCGATTTCATCTTTTGAATCTATTATACATGCCCCAGAATCCAAAAGAAAGATGACATTTTCTATTCTTTTTCCAATAACAGCATACCAAAGACTATTCCACCCTCTTCTATTATTTTAGAATATTTTAAACATAATTCACGGTAAGTAAAATATTAGTTCAATCTAATTACATTTTATTCAGAAAAAAGATCAGGGGAAGAATTCTTTTTTCTGAATCTGTATTATCATCGGAGAAGGTAACAGATCGAGAAGAGAAATCCACAAATAACATGGAAATCTATAATATCGACCAAAGTTATATTCTCCTATACAGAAAATATTTTAACGTCATTTCAGACAAGATGGAAGTTACTTTGAACTCCTTCAGATCTTTTGAATTTTCTGAATTCTCTTAAAATCTTCAGAATACACGTAGAATTATTTTAACTTCCATCGACTATGTTGCATTCTGTAGAATTCAAACGAATTCCTAGAATCCACATATATTCCTTTGACTTCTTTTAAAGTTTTATTGAACTCTCTTAAACCCTTCACAATACACCATTAATTATTTTAAATTTCTGCAATTCTCTCGTATTATCTGAATTCTGCTGTATTCTTTTAAATTCTCTGAAATATTTTGTATTCAAATAGTCTTCTGAATTCTTTTTCAGTTTTCTGAATTCTTTCGATAGCTTTAGCAAACGCGTTTAATTATTTCGAATTCCTTCAAGTGTTTTGAATTCTGTAGAATTCTACAGGATTCAAAATATTCGAATAAAGTAAAAGTAATTCAACGTGTATTCTAAAGATTTTAAGTGAATTAAAAGTATTCAAAAGAAGGAGTTCAAACTGACTCAAGGCGTATTCTAATAAGTTCAAGATAATTAAAAAACATTTTTAAAACATTCAGTGATATAATGAGAATTCGATGAATTCAAAGTAGTTTAAAAAGTTCATGAAATTTCGAAACAATTCAGAAAATTTAGTAAAATTTGAAGAACTTAGAAGAAATCAGACAATTCCAAAGAATTCACAGATTTCAAAAGAATTCACAGAATTCAAATTAAATTTAGATAATATAATACGAAAGAATTCATAGAATTTTAAATATGTCACAGAATTCAAAATAATTCAGACAATTCAACAATTATCAGAGAATTTAGAATAATTCAGGAGAATTTATAGAATACAAAAGACTTGCAGAGACTCAGATAAATTCATGGTGTTTTATAAAGATTTCAAGAGAATTGAGAAAAAAAAAATTTTATTTCCTGTAGAATTCGTGTGAATCCTACAGAATCAAAAATATACGAAGAAAGTTAAAATAATTCAACGTGTATTCTAATGATTTCAAAATAATTAAAAAACTTTTAAAAAATGCAGTGATACCGTGATTTCAACAAATTCAAAACAGTGTAGAGAGTTTAGAAAATTTTAAAACAATTCAGAGAATTCAGTGAATTTGGAAGAATTCAGAGAATAGCAAGAGAATTCGTAGAATTAAGAAGAATTCAAAGAATTAAGGGAGGAGTATAGTTAATTCGGTCAAAAAAAAACCATTTTTTTATATACATGTACAATATCTCGAGAATGACATATCCAAATTTCAAGCAAATCGGAGCAAAAATAACGGAGATGTAGAGTTTTTAAGGATAGCTGATCTCCTTCGGTTTTATGTACCTGTCCGGCAGCAGCCGGAAAGGTACACAAAATTTAAGTCCCTAAATTGCTTTATTTGTCGGTGAGTCATTACACAGGTATAAGAAAACCTTTAAACATTCAGTGTGTACGGACCTGGCATCGATGATTCTGTGTGTGTACAAAAAAAATGCATTTTTTTATTGTTTCATGTTTAAAACTTTAAACGCGTTTTTCTCGAAACCACGTTTTCAAATTCGGTGACGGTTCTAACTCAAAATCTACTGGTTGGATCCTTTTGAAATTTATTATACTATTTCTATACATAATTCATGAGGTAACATAGCCGAGATTTTAACAATATTATTATTATTATTGATTTTACCATAAAACATTAGTTGATTTTTTAGCAAAAAACGCGTTTTGACTTAAAAGTGTTCAAAAAAATTGCCAAAAAAAGTGAGAACCATGTTACCTCGAGAAATATCTCACCTAACTAACACACTTTGATTTTTGGATTTCGGATGATCCAGTGGTCAGTTAGAACCGCCAGCGCAAAGTAACTTTTTTTCGAGGCGCCTTCGGAGATTTGCTGCCAACAGCCTATTTATTGATATTTTTCAGTGAAAATTAGTAAGAATATGGTTCAGATTTCCTATCATTATGTACCATTTAAAGAAATGAACCAACAATTACCTGTATCGCTTGAAAAAATTCTTGAAAATGTGTCTTTTTTTGTCCGAATTAACTTTACTCCCCCCTTAAGAAGAATTTAGAACATTCGGAAGAATTCACAGAGTGCAAAAGAATTCACAAACTTCAAAAGCATTCACAGAATTCAAAAAAAAATTTAGAGGATTTCAAAAGAATTTAGAGAATACAAAAGAATTCAAAAGATTTCAGAGAATTTAAAAGAGTTCAGAGAATTTAAAAGAATTCAGACAATTGAGAAGAATTCAGAGAATTCAAAAGAATTCAGAGAATTCAGAAGAATTTAGAGAATTCAGTAGAATTCACAGAGTGGAAAAGAATTCACAAACTTCAAAAGCATTCACAAAATTAAAAAAAAATACAGAATTTCAAAAGAATGTAGAGAATACAAAAAAATTTAGAATTACTTTAAATGAAAAAAAGGAAAAATTCTTGGATGAAAGGAAAAAACCGGAGTTATTTTTAAAAGGGCAAAATGGGGGAATAGGGGAAAGAGTGTGAAGTCTGTAATTAGAAGTTTTACTTCTAAATTCTCTGATTATCATTTTTCAAGGCATACCGAGTAATTTTTATTCACATTTTCCTCATACAGAACAATTCGTCAGAATAAACTGTAAATGAGTCCTGTCAATGCCCTGGATTTATAGACTTATCATCTGTCTGTGGACATAATAGAAACTGCCAAATATTCATGATTTATTAATGTAAAATTTTATTATTACATTTTCAGTTAAATTAATTATATTTCAAACAGGAAGAGGAGAATCAGCAACACAATAGTTAAATTTTCCACGAAACTGATGAATTTTTGATAACAAAATTAATTCTGTACAAAAATTGTAATAATTTATATTTCCACAAAAATTTTTTTTTAATATTGAATACAAAACCGTTAAATTAAAAAACATGAGTTTTCAACAGAAGAGTTGAATTTTAAACAAAGAAAGGAAAAAATCTCATCGAAAAGGCTGAGTTTTAAGTCTTAAAGATGAATAAAAAAAAATTTTAATTCGCAACATAAAAATATGCATTTTCTACCAAAATAGTTGAATTTTCGACTAAAAAAGACGAGTTTTCAACGACATAAAGAATTTCCAACTAAAAAAAATTAATTTTTCTAGGAAAGATCTAATAGCTACATTCTTAGTGATAAAATTAATTTTTAACGAAAATAAAATAAAAAATTAACAAAATTTGTTAAAACAAAAAAAAATTAAGATTTTCAACTATAAAAGATACATTTTGAACAAAAACTAGATTACTTAAATTTTCAAACAGAAATATTAAATGTCTAACAACCAAAATTTTGACGAAAAATAGAATAATTAAATTTTTGGTAAAAAAAATTAATTTTCAATAGAAAAAAAACAACTAATTTTCTACCTAAAAAGAATAATCTTCAACAAAGAACATGAATTTTCATGCAAATACTTCAATTTTTAATATAATTTTCAATGAAAAAGGTTTTTTGTGCAATCGGAATTTTCGATTTTTCAAAAATATTCCACAAGTTAGTTTGATAATCTTGTATGGCTTTCAAACAGGAACGTTTTTCTTTCCTTGACTTTTTTCCATATCGTGTGCAATTCGGCTTACAATTTCCATTTTCGTTTATTTTTTCAATTTTGCAAATGCTATAACTCTGATAATTTTTTAAATCAAAAACAGACGTGAGGATAAATTGTATGAATTTCCGAGCACTGCGAATAGCCGTTCATAGAATTTTTATGTCTAAAAAAATGTTCTTAAAAATCTTTATGCCTACAGGTTACAGACAGACATACAGACAGACCCGTACATAAAACGAGTTTTTCTGACTCAGGGGTTCTCAAAGCGTAGAGATTTGATGAAAACCGGCAAAGTCAAATTTTACATAAAGCTCATACAATAAAAAGCTCATAAAATTACAGAAATAACAAATAATATTAAAATTATAATAAAATATTCGTTTTAAAATCTATTATTATATATTCTTTCCTATAAAATATAACTATAAAAAAATTAAATTACTACACCTGTAAATAATAATATTATTTCTTGTTTTATTTTCAGCAGTTTTGATTGAACTTCCTGTGTTGTCACTATGTCAGGGACAAAATTTGGCTTCTACGAATTAGTTATTTCTGAAGAGCAGGCTGGCAAAAAGAGTTTGATAATATGAATATATTATTATGGTATTATATATTACTATAATAATAATAATAAACATT
Source organism: Andricus grossulariae (assembly GCA_011634705.1). Lineage (NCBI taxonomy): Eukaryota > Metazoa > Arthropoda > Insecta > Hymenoptera > Cynipidae > Andricus > Andricus grossulariae. The sequence continues at coordinate 20,564,349 of JAABKJ010075445.1, read as the reverse complement.
CCCAAACATTAGATCTGCCCTGGGTGGATAGTGATGCTTCAAACCTTTGGTGAAGGTGGCGAGAACTCTTTCCGGAGACTAAAGGATTTGTCATTGCCATCTAGGACAGGGCAATCAAGACGAGAAATTACCAAAAACGCATCCTCAGTATGGCGGCAGTTATCGACAGATGCCGCCTTTTTGGAGATTCCAATGAGAACATCCAGCACATCATTGATGGCTCTACGATGCTTGCCTCGCAAGAATACACGCACATACATAATGATGTTGCTGAGATCATTCACCAACAAATTACCCGGAACACTGGTTTACTAGAGATTTTTGAGCCTAACTACAAATATAGCCCAGTTGGAGTACCAGAGAATGACGACATGACCTAAGTACTGGTCAAGTATTTGGGGAAAAACTAACGAAAGCAATTTGGACACTGTGTGTTTCCAATTAGAAAAAGCAAGAGAAATAAAACCCGCTGCAATGGAGCTGACTAACATCACAGCATGAGATGTTTTTACTGTTTTGAAAAGGGCAAGTAACTGGAAAGATCCAGGTCAGGACATGGTGCACAACTTCTGGCAAAAGTATCTGACGAGGGTGCGTCCTGCGTTGGCAAGGTGTTTTCAGAAGATCATCGAACACCCAGATCCTATGACAGGCTTTATGATTATAGGTACCACGTATATGTTGCCTAAAAAACTAAACGCTCAAAATCCATCTGAATATAGACCGATAGCCTGTCTTCCAACAATTTATAAATGTTTTACAGTCATCATTGCAGATAAGGTATATTCTCGATGCGTCCAGAATGACATCCTAATGGAAGAAGAAAAAGGAGGTTATAAAAACTCACAGGGGGGTAAAGATCTAGTCACCATAGAAGTTGTTGCCATGATGCACGCTCGTAAACGTCAGGGAAATTTGCACTTGGCATGCATTGACTACGAGCAAGCGTTTCCTTTCATACCACATGACTATTTGCTTAAATTTTGTTCCTGGACAATCAGGGATAACTAGATTAATACGCATTACGACGAGTTTCTTTCAATAAGACTCTTGAGTACACTGTGGTTTTGTTTAGCGTTGAACACATTGAACAAAACACTGAATAGCATGTCGCATGTGTTCCAAATACATAATCATGAAGATGGTGATTAAGTAACCCATCTTCTATACATGAATCACCTGAAGCTATACGCTAGTTCGCTGTAGTAGTTCAACTAGTTCTACAACGATATAGAGGGGGTAAGGGGTTTTTAGATGGCAGGAAACTGCGTAAGTGTCAATTTATACTGTTGCGAGACTATTTTAGCAGCAAGCGAGATGTTGCGCTTTACAAAACCATCTGTAAAGCGGGTCTTGATTACACGCCCTCAAATTTGTCCTCAGAGAACACCTGAAATATTTGGGCAGAAAGCATAGAGGAATTATAAATGCAATAAAGACAATTAACCATCCACGGCGAGCACCCCAGAACGTTAGAACAGTATAAGGTGGATAGTGAGGCATCTAATATTTGACTGCAAAAGGGCGTCCTGTTTCCAAGAACGAAAGGATTGGCCATTGCGATTCAATACAGGGTTTTCAGCACCAGAAATTATCGCAAACTTGTCTTACATCAAGACGTAGTTGACCAGTGCCGATTATGTGGAGATAACAACGAATCCATTAAGCACATTATTGATGGTTCTCGCGTAATGGCCTGAAGAGAATATACGCACAGATATAATGATGTGGCGGGCATTAAACATCAACAGCTTGCGCTAAACCGAGGACTCTTAACAGAATGGATGCCTTTCTATAGATACATTCCAATGCCCGTTTTAGAAAACGAAGATGACATCTTCTATTGGCATGTCCCCACATAAGATGAAATGTAATTATCCAGACGAAACATTACATCGGAGCCAATCAACCCGACAGTGCAATTTGAGGAAAAAGGTGGAATGGTCAACATCATCGACATTGCTTGTCCACTTAACCAAAATTTGCAGGCAACCTATATAACTAATATCCATAAGTATAGCGAGCTAAGACATGAAGTAAAGATAATATGAAGAAATAACAAACATGCAGCTATACATCCTATTGTGATTTCGGCTACAGTCAATGTGCACGCAATAAGCACTGAATATTTTGAATATTTAGGACTCAGTTGGGTACTGGCAGCAGCTCAGAAGCCTGTCGCATCGTAAGAAACTTTCTAGGTCAACAGGAAGAAAACGACTAAATATCTCTGGAGTGGTAGATGATAGCTCTAAAAATTATCCGAAAGCGTCTGTTATCACCTCCAACGCTCGCGGCCACCCTAAAAGGATAACAACGGTAAAATACGAACTACAAACTAAACCACGCGCCTAATTTTTTACCTAACACATCATCGCAAAAGATTCAAAACATCGTATTAAAGTAGTTTTTAACATCCTTATCTCATCACTCAATTCTATTAGTCCGTGACTATGATGAAACCCCGGGTTCACCCGAAAAAAAGTTTCAAATAATAATAATAACACTGGCACACAAAAAAAAGTGGTCTGCCCGGCAGACTACACCGGCATATTTATATGTTTTTGGGATCGCTGAATCCGAATCCGGGGTCCAAATACACAAGTTAGCTCGTATTTTTCCGAATAACGCAAAAATAGACGTAAAATCGACGAAAACAGCGATTTTTCTTGTATATTTTTGCAAAAAAAAAAAGATCTTCATACGTTTACTCGCTATTTATTAAAAAACTGGCATACTGGAATGACATTTTGCTTGACACTGAACTTTGTTTTTTACACGCAAACACTTATTGGGTTTACACTTTGTTTTGCAGAAATATATGGAAAAAACTTTGCCCCGTTGAAAAATATTGAATAGTATCATAAATTTTTAACTTACAATTTTCATCAGATTTTGATGTTTCTTTTTAAATGAAAGCTTATTAAATTTTTTAATTTTCGTGAAAGGCGACTTTTTAAAAATATGTTAATCATTTCTTATTAAACAACAAAGTTGATTTTTTTGTAATTTTCAGAAGTCCCATTTTTCAAAGATTTTCGCATTTAAAAAAAAAACGTCTTGAATCAATGCATGAATAGGATGGTCCAAATTTATACCTGTATGTACGTCTCAAAAAATTGGGCGGAGAACGTCGGCAAATTTGTATGAGAGCTTCGATTTTAATTACATGCCAAATTAGAACTAATTTAGATTAAACTGAAAATTTGAATTTAACGAAATTGTCATTGGAATAATATATATTGATTACCTGAGTTAGGTCTGACATTACTTACAATGTCCGGGCAATTTGGGAAATGAGCAATTCCATGTCAAATCATGAAGTTTAACACGGATTTCCCATAAGAAAAATAACATATATATGTTACAGGCAAAGTACATAATCCAGAAATATATATATATATAATCCCTAGGCATTATATATAATGCCCAACAGAGTCCAGGCAAAGTATGTAATACTCTCTATTATATAGATTGCCTAGGTATTATATATAATGCCCAAAAGAGATCAGGCAAAGTGTGTAATAAATATTCTCCATTTGAGCTGTGTTTCCTTTTTTTAAACCATCATTACTTTGGTGATTTTAAACATATTAGGACTATTTTTTTATGATTCATAACAAGACGCAGTTAAAAAATATATTTTTTGAGAACAGAAATTTAATAAATGTTCGGACTTTTTAGAAACAAATATTTAAACTCAATTTTTGAAAATAATCCACTTTTGATTTTCTTTAAAACATTTTTTAAAGATAGTTTACGATGTGCTCTAAAAGCCCGGCAAATATAAAAATAGGATCTCCTTTAGTTTTCGAGAAATAATTAAAAATGCATTGGAATTGTTTTTTCAATTTTCATTTATTCAAAAATACGAATCAAAACTTATTTTTCAAATATCGCCCCCAGAAGTCTGTTTTGTAGGGTTGATTGACTGTAATTGGATTTTGCGAGTTTTTAGCGCTAATTATTTATAATGCATAAAATATTACTTTCTTTTATTAATTAGATTATTATATGCATTAACTAAACAATTAAATATAGTTTTCAGGAATTTTCACTCAGAAAGTTGTTCGGAAGTCGTAGTTTTTCCGAATTTTTAACTTATTTTCAACTTTTCGAAAAAATATTTGTTTAAAGAATTTAGTATTATTTTTAATAATATTTCTTTGGATAATGCTAGAAAGTTGTGGTTTTTGATGAAATATTCAACATTTTTTCCACTTTTCAATTAGTCTGAGGTAATAATGGATACAATTTAACAAATCTAACTTTTTTAACAAATTGTTATTGTTTAGAACAATGTTCTCCTATAGTCATGCTAGATAGTTGCGGTTTTTTCTGAAATTTTCAACCTATAGTCCACTTTGTACTTAGAGTGAGGTAATAATTAATGCAAATATGAAAAGTGAACAAAAAGTCAAAAATTTCAGAAAAAAACCACAACTAACAAGCAGTCATAAAAAAGATAGTTATAAACAATAATTATTCATTGAAACAATTATGTTTGTTAAATTGCATCCATTAATACCTAACACTAATTGTAAAGTTGATAACAATTGGAAAATTATAGAAAAATTGCAAGTTTCTAGCATTATTCTAAAAGAATATTGAGATAAATTATAATAAATTGTTTGAACAATTATTTATGTTAAATTTAATTTATTATTGGTTCACTTTAACTGAACAGTTGATAATAAGATGAAAAAGTTGAAAAAATCCGCGACTTCATAACTCAAGACTAAAAGAAAATTGCTAAAAACAATAATAAATTGTTTGAATAATTTATATAAACATTTGATTATCAATAAAAAGTAGAATTATTAATCATTTGTATTAAAAAAAAACCGCAAAAACATAATTAACGCAAAAAAATTGCAAAACTTAACTTTTTACTTACAACGTTTTTTTTTAAACCCTTCAAAATATACTTATGGGTGTGATATTTAAAAAATAACTTTTTATTCGTATTTAATGGTTAATTCTAGAGGAAAATGTTTAATTTCAACTTGATTTACCTAATATAAACGATTCTGAATCAAATGCACAAAAATGTATATTTTTCTTATGGGAAATCCGTCTTAAACTTCATGATTTGACATGGAATTGCTTATTTCACAAATTGACCGGGCATTGTAAGTAATGTCAGACCTAACTCAGGTAATGAATATATATTATTCCAATGAGAGTTTAATTAACTTCAAATTTACAATTTAATCTAAATTCGTTCTAAAATGACATGTAATTAAAATCGAAGCTCTCATACAAATTTGCCAACGTTCTCCGCCCACTTTGTTGAGACGTACATACAGGTATAAATCTGGACCATCCTATTCTTGCACTGATTCAAGCCTTTTTTTAAATGCGAAAATCCTTGAAAAATGGGATTTTTGGAAATGACAAAAAAATCAACTTTGTTGTTAAATAAGAAATGGTTAACATATTTTTAAAAAATCGCCTGTCACGAAAATTAAAAAATGTAATCAGCTTTTATTTAAAAAGAAACATCAAAATCTGGTGAAAATTGTAAGTTAAAAATTGATGATACTATTCAATATTTTTCAACGGGGCAAAGTTTTTTTCAAATATTTCTGCAAAACAAAGTGTAAAAACAATAAGTGTTTGTGTGTAAAAAACAAAGTTCAGTATCAAGAAAAATGTCATTCCAGTATGCCAGTTTTTTGATAAATAGCGAGTAAACGTGTGTTCAATTCCATAAGTGCTATATGTATATATATATAATTAAAAACTAAAGGTTAGCAATCACCTCAGGGTCCCACTGGGAGCAACTGTCATCTAAAAAAATGAAATCGGCTCCAAGTAGGACCGCGGTAAATCCCATTCGTAGCCACGTCTCACAACCGTGAGATGGGTGGTAACAGGACACGACGAAATCACAACGACAGGCCAGCGAAACTCTCGTGTGTTTTGAGGACACGAAGCGACCCAAGCATGACAGATTCCTGCATCCATCTCGCAAGTGTCGTGGCATATTTTTGGCACACGGGTATGGCTTTAAGGTTACGAACCAGTGATAGTTTCGCACCTCCGAGAACACCTATCACAAGGACAATTACGCGTACCGAATATTTTGGGTACAGTCGTTGCAGCTCCCTTTTAAGGTCTTGATACCTTTCCTCCTTTTCTTTCTCCTTTTTAAAAAATAAGAAACATGAATCAAAGTAAGTACATAAAATTTATAATTTTATTTGAAATAATCATTCCATGAAATAATTATTATAAACTATAATTTAGACCATATACCAACTACTTCAACTGAACAAACAATCATAAACATCTCAGAATTGGACCTCAAAGACAAAAGAAATAAAAATTCAGACAAAGGTAATTAATCACATTATTCACTATGATAACTACATGAAAAATATTAATTAATTAAATAAATTAATAAAAACTTGCCGTATATGAATGAATTATGCGCAATTTGTCATAGGGGTTATCTAATCGTTTCATGTAGATGCAAAATGATCCTTATGCATAATTGCATAAACAAAATTGAAATAAATATATTTTTATAAATACTTTAAAAAAATGTTAATTTCTCAAAAATTATTTTTTACACATTACGATTTTATATTATTATTTATCATTGAAAAATATATACATGAGATATTCTCAATATCTTTTTTCAATTTTTTTTTTTATTCACAACATTTTCTTTTAATTTTTTATTTCAAATTTTTTTAAAAAGTCACATTCTATGCTATAGCCAAGAGTGTTACATTAAATTTTATTGAAAATAACAGGTTATCCTAATAGTATAATTAATACATAAAAAATATGAATTAATTTAAAAACTAAAAAAAAACGTACTGCATATGAGTGCATTATACGCAATTTGTTATAAGGGTCATCTAATCATTTCATATAGATACAAACTGATCCTTATGGACAGAGTATATTGTAACGGGCAGCTCTGCTAAATCGGGTAGTTCTGAAAAAACGGGTAGTTCTGAATTTCGGGTCATTTTGTACAAATTGAAATTTTTTTCCTTATAATTTATGAGAAAAAAAAAATTATTTTCGATCAATACTTTTAGTATTTATTATCACATTTGTTCACATATATTTTTGGTATTTTTCCGCAAATTAAAATACAAGTAGATTTAATCAAACGTATTATATGCTATACACTTCAATTTATAACAAGATAAACATAAACTTTTGTATAAAGAAACCAAATTCAAAAGCAACGCTTCTTCTTGGGACGATTTTTTACGACACTATAAGAGTAGAAATTTATCCACTAACCATTCATTCCAATGCACATTTCAGTAATCAAAATTTTCAAATATAAATATGTCGTCATCTATACATGAAGAAATTATCATTAACTTTTTTAAGAACTAAATTCACAAATATTTTCACATCTTAACAAATAAATATCTATTCCAATTTAAGCATAAATAATTTTATAAAAAATGATATCAATGACATTATAAGTACGTATTTCATTAAAAAAATAAAAATGAATGTATTTTTATAAATATTTAAAACAATGTTCGATTCAGAAAAGATCAATATAAATTATGGATTTTTTAAATTAAAAACTGTGCTTTTCAGTATTAAAAAATTTACAATAATTAATTTCACAAGATGACCATTCTTCAATTGAAAATTAAACAATTTACATATTTTAACATTAATTATTGAAATTTTCAATATTTTAAATCTTTATTATTGAAATAAAGGAAAACATTCTCTTTATTTAAATTTCAAGTTTTTGGAAAATATTGTTTCAATTCACATTAAAATATCTACATTTTCAACGTTACAATTTTAATTCTATTATTTAAAAACGATTTCATTTGTAAATTACTTTAAGATATATTGAGAAGTTTAGAAAAAATTACCTTTTTAAGATGTATGAAACATTTCACAATAATGAAAATTGTTTATTATGTTTCCTAAGAAAATTGAAAAATAACAAAATTATCAAAACATACTGTCGAAGTCTTCTTAAGCAATTTTTTTCTATTACAAAATATTGTAAACAATTTTTATGAAAAATTTGATTGATTTTATTAAATATGAAGAAGATATGAAGAAATTTCCAATCTTAAAATAATACATTATTTTCATATTCCTGAAATAATATTTTTAAATAATTATTTATTCAAGAAATTTTTTTTTAAATAATACTTTAAAATATATTTTAAAAAATTTTCATATATAAATAACAATTGAACAGTTATTGATTTAAAAATAATTGTAATTAAAATAATATAACTTCTCAATTAAAAACTAAAAAGTTTCGAAAGAAAAATTTTAATGGTTAAACTTTTAATGTTCATAGCTTAAAAATGATGAAAATTATATAAATGTACATTTTGAAACATTCATTGATTCATTCATCAATTTAAAACATTGAAAATTATAACGTTCATTTATATATTAATAACTGAATCTAAGTCCCTTAACTATAAAATTTATAAACGTTAAAAAACTTTACTTTTCCACTTTAAATTAGTTACATTTAAAATTGTTCCATTGAAACCTTTAAATAGATTCCATTTTAAACAGGTACATTATTCAACACTTTGACACCAAATTTTGGATAATAACATTTAAATCTAAGTTCTAATTATAATTCTATTTCAAATTCCAATACTTTTGTCGTCAACAGTTAGTATTTGTTAACCCTTTGCTACCACACTTCCCTCAAATCAACTAGCTGACAAATTTAAACATACAGATATCGATGTTATTAACAATTTTTAACATTTAGGTACATTACATTGCAGGTAAACTATGCTGGGTTCATATAAACCACAGTATGACAGCTAAGGGTTAATTTCATTGAACATAGAAAATTGTTACAAATCAGAATAAAAAACAAGCAATAAGCTAAAATATTTTTCTTTGGTTATAAAGACTATCATAAACATAAAAGTGTTCAATTGTATATTGGATAACATTAAATGTTCTTCTACATTTTTAACATAAATATTATGTACTTGGCAACTATTTTTCACATGACAACAAATTAATAAACTTTTCGATCAGCCTTGGACGACTATAATATTCAGCGTCTTATTATTACTAATAACTAATTAATACATAATAATTATTTCTATTATATATGCATTGGAATTAAACGAAATAATGTATTTTCTTGAGAAAAAAAAAACTATTGAAAAGGATGAATTCAGTGATTCCGATTCAGATGATGACATTGAATCACTTTCTTTAACCACAAGAGAGGAATTAAACAATATCAAATCAAACGTCTGCACTGCGTAAGTACCATTTTTAAAAAAATTGTATATTAACTGATTTTCCAAATATTTCAATTATGATTGTACATATTTTATAAATAAAAAAATTTCAAACATTTCCATAACACATGTTAGTACATGCATTAACGATAGATGAATATCAAAGTAATGATTAGCAATTCAGAATTAATAAAATTCAATAATAAGAAAAAAAATTGAATATAACTTTTATATATTACAGAATTATTATTGGAATCGTTGATTCGATTGAAGATCCACGTTTAGTGAGTGCCACTGGAAATCAAAAGAAGAGGTGGACATTTTTTGTCAGTAACAATGAAGGTCAAAAAGTGCAAATAGTAGTTACTATCCAACCGAGCAATTCACGCCTACCCCGAAAGGGAAACGGCTTAATGATATAATAATAATAATAATAATAAACAGGGGGTTCTCCGAATTGCAAAACACGAATTTGGTGTAAAAACTTAAAAATTTAAAAATTTGACCCTAACTTTGAAAATTTTATTAAATTGGTAGATATCCATGAAACTCTGTAAAAGGTGGGTTTTGGGTAAGAAGTGTGAATTTTGCGAACCTCAACTGTTTGAGTGTAATACTTTCACAGCGGTTCTTTGTTTAGACAAAAGATTTGTTTTTATTTGAAAAAAGAATGGAATTGATCGTTCTAAATTGTTACTGAAAAATCTGTGGATGAGACTTGAGACGCCTAAAAACGGGCAATGTGTAAGCAATTTAATAAGTAAAGTTCATGTAAAAAGAATCCATATTTTTGTAAAGTAAACTTTCTTTCTAGTTGCATTTTTTCGAACTATGAATTTCCGCTTACTGTAGATCGAAATTAGAAACCGAATTTTTGGACTGAATAGAATGGATTAAGATAGATAATTATGATTTCAGATCAGGCCAGCCCAAGGGATTGCAAATTCCGAAAAAGACAAAGAAGAACATTTTAATTTAGTATTTTAATTAGGAAATGAACAAATATCGTGACAGAAGCAGCAGCGGTTCCTTGTTGGAAGAAGAACCGCCAATTTAAGAGAAATTGAGACCTCGATACACCTGAGCAATAATCGAAAGAAAAATTGATCAATACATCAATCTCCCATGATCTTCATGTGTTGAAAATATCTTGGAGCGGTGAAATCGCGATAAGCAGACTTTTCCTCAATTGTACAAAGTAGCTTGTACCGTGCACAGTCTACCAACTACACAAGTGAGTGTGGAAAGGATGTTTTCAGCGTTCAGATTCCTTTTAGCTGACTTGAGAGTACGCCTATAACCTGAAGTATTATATGATATTATGATTAACAGATTAAATACTATATTTGAAAAAAGCAGACTGCTACTTGAAAAACCTCATTGCACTGACTGTCATGAAAATCGAGCAATTTAATTAAATATTTAAAATTTAGATTAATTTGTTGAATTTCGACCCATAATTTGTATTCTAAGACTCGAAAAAGATCCTGGTTATGACTTTCATGGAACTATGGAAATGTAGCTATTCACTAAAATTGTCAAAATTTGAGCTAAATGTTGGCACCAAATTTCTCTTATGTGACATGGAAAACCCCTAGTTATCACTTTAATGGAAATCCACCAATTTGATAACATTTTCAAAATTTGAGTCCAATTTCATAATTTTTGCCTTTTAACCCAAAATTCGTATTTTGATACTCAGATAAACCTCTGTTCACGAATGTCATCGAAATCCACCAATATAATCTAATTCTCAAAAATTTAAGTCGCTTTTTTAAATTTTATAATTTTGAACCCCAATTCGTATACTTCAACCCGAATAACTCCTTAGTACTGAGTTTCCTTAAAATCCCCCCTATCTTACCCTATATCTAGTGAGGGGGTATTCCAGGGGGAGAAGGTTACTTAAGTACTCTCGTGCGTTATATATAGTATATCAATCAAACAGTCCCTTACACACAAAAAAATAAATTACATTCGTTCCGGAACGAGATTTTGGTTGTGCTTTTGTTCCGACTAGGAACAAACCAGAAAAGAATAACTTTTCACGATTTACAGGGTAGAAAATTGTTCAAGCAAATGAAACTTGCTTAAGTAATTACCAAATATCCCCTAAAAATATAATAATGTTAAAATTCGTTAGTTGTGTCGTCAATTCCTGAAAATAATAACTTTTTACGATTTCAAGGAGAAAAACTTGTTCAAAAATTACCAAATATTTTAAACAAGAAGTAATACTCTTGAAATTCATCAACTTTATATCATTTATCCTAAAAGATAATAACTTATCATGACTTACAGGAGAAAAAAATAGTTTAAGTAAATAATAATTGCTTGAACAATTCAAAATTATTTTTAAAAAAATTGAAAATCCTACACTTATCGATTAAAAATTATTCAAGATAAAAAAATTCTGAAAAAATAACGTCTTTAGCATGCATTTGATAGAAAACTGCTATTTTGAAAGTTTTGGGGCTTATTCCGTGCACAACAAAATGGGATTAGGCGGTAAAAATTGAAAGTTATTGGGTGTTAATTATTCCTTGAACATTCCTTAAGAGGGGACTACACTTTAATTTACAAAGTGCTTATATCATGAACTTCTTTTTTCCATTTTTTCGAAAACCAAGCTTTTCCCATTTAAAACCCCATGTTAACTTCAAAAGCCCGAGCGCACGCAAAACGAACAAATTGGAAGGGGGGGGGGGGATCGATCACAAAATATCGGAAGTCGAATTTTTGGACCACCCTAAATTGCCCCCATACATAATCAGGCAGCTTGATTCCACCTCTAATCCTTCAGAATCGAACCATCGCATTGCGGCCAACACCGCATTCATCGCGTCGCGTCGCACCCGTTGCTACCGCTGCCTATTGTTGGAAAGTTGTTTTTTGCCGCCATTTGGTCGCCATTCAGGACTCAGGCAGCTGTAGCATGCAGGGAGCCATACAACCTACGGGCATACCAATCCGCATGTACGTAGCTACAGGTGGAAGGTATCACAATCTTTGCTCTTTCTTTTATATCCTCTCCTTCCTCTCCCTTTGTTTTTCTTTCTCGTTGCAAAAGTTGCCCTTGAAAGGCGCTTCTCCTTGACTAGGGAACGTGCCATAATGGATCATGGCTTAGTATACCAATTCCCAAGCTCGATAAGACCGGCATCAGAAAAAGGGATGGTTGATGTATTTCTGGCATACTTAACCGGCATACTTCTGGCATACTTAGCCTTTTCTACTGTTAAATTTCATAACTGGCTGTGTGCGACTCTCATGAAACTAAATTTCATCGCTATCACCTAGGTGACCATCGTAACCATACGAAGTTGCCTACATTACAATACCATTACATTTCTCGCCTCTAAAAAAAATTAGTCCAAGTATAGGCGACACGTGTCAAAAAGAAAAGGATTCGTATCCTATTCAAATAGGGAAAGGTTTCTCATCTAGAATTTGTTGAATCCGTGTCTTCATATTTCCGAATTCACTGAAATAAACGCATCTAATCAAAGTTTACTTTTGTCATTCCTAAAATTCACAATTAGACTATTTTACAGCTCTCATTGAAATAAAACGGCCCTTTGTAGGGCCAACAAATTTTGTAACGTGAGAATAATCATGTTCATACAAAACGACCAAATTTAATTCTTAAAGCTTATTATTTTATGTATGTATGTACTCGTAATCTTGAAAACCGTAATAATATTATATAATGCATTATATATATATATATATATATATCTATTCCTTTCGAATAGAACTGAAGGGCCTATGACAAAGCCACCGAACGCGTCCTCGGGTTGCGGATAGAGGGTCCTTTAACAATTCAATATGTTATGTGAAAAAACTTTTTTCTTAGGTTTCTTGATTATGGCAGAAGCGGCACTGCACTGAGTTTTGCTTATTCCATTCACTTTCAACTCCTGCACACTCACCACATGAATGACTACTAAACTTTTTCCTTTATTCAGTGTTTCAGGGTGAAAATCGATTGAATGACTTATAGCTTGAAATCCTGTTTTAATTAAAATATTCAGTAATGAAGTTCCGCACTATCACCTATCACTATCACCTCTTCCATGTTATTGACAAAGATCAGCCGACATTTTCCAAACTCCATGAAAGGAAAACAATACTAAAAATGCAGCCATACCGCACGTGTAAAATGCAAAGATCTTTTATTATTCGTGGCGCTCGCCTTTGGAACAAACTACCTTCACAATATCACTTTAGAAAACTCCTTATTGGTTACTTATTTAACGCATCAAATCCTACCCTTGAAATCACACACAGGTAACACTTAAATCCTTAAATTAAAAATATATATGAGCGTGTGCATGAATGTATTTAATTTTAAGTATGTATATTTGCGTATGTATATTTATAGTATCATTCTGTTAATAGCCTACATCTACTTGTGTGTACTATAGTTTATTTCTTTACTCTTGTTAAATACCTATTTTGATTTCAATCGTCAAATCAATCAACGAGAAAGATTTTGTCTCGAAAAAGTATTATGGAATTAATTTGTTATAAATGTTTCAACATCATTCATACAAATTGATGAATATTTTTACAGGAGAAAAAAGGAAAAAAATACAGGAGAAAAAAGCCGCGAGTAGATTACCAGTAAAATAGCATTAGACCTTATTGTATTGAAGCCTGAGCCTCGACGTTTTTACAACTTAAAAAGACCGCGAGTCCATACGCGGTCTTTCTGAGTTGTATTTTCATACCTGGTGTTAGAGGCCAAATACAACTTTCCAGTGACTTACGGTTTAATCCTGCAGCGAATTACAAATTTTAGTCGCAAAAAACTTGTTATTTAATAAAATCTATTTGTTTGTCGGAATTCTCGTTTGCGAAGATAGATGCAGTTTTCTCTTGTAAATCGATTGATGTGAAAATCTCATTTTCGTCAAAAATGTGACATGAGCGTCTTTTTAACTTGTACAGCAGTAAAGTTCTACGATTTTGAGACAAAATTTTACAAAACCGTTCATTGTCCATAAAGGCTCAGCCTACGTACCTTTCTTCGGGGAATGCCGAGCCTACCTACCTCTTTTTCAGGACGTATTCAATTATTTCCTTCAATTCTTTGAATCTAACTGTACCAATTTTGAAGAGCTTTAAATATTATTATAATTTATTAACATTATACTAGCAGTGCAGGGTTAAATTCATTTTAACAAATCGCACTCGCCATTCTCTCCTTAGGATCGGAGTTTAAATAGAAGTTTGTTCTTAAATCGAACCTTTCCTCACGATACTCTCCGCATGATCGGCGACAGGATTAAATTTATTTTTAAAAAATCCCACTCGAGATCCATCTGAGGATCGAAGTTTAAATGAAAGTTCTATATCTCCATTCGACCCTTTCTCACCACCACACTATCTTCTCATGGTCCTCTACATAGGATCAGAGGAAAGATTAAATTCGTTCAATTCAAAATTCCACTTGCGACCATCCACGTAGGATCCTAGATGAATTGAAAGTCGTTTTAAAAGAATCCTACTCACGATCCTCCCGTAGAATCGGAGAAAGAATTTAAAACAAAAATAGCATATTACATCACAAGGGCTTTCAACCTCCTGCCCGTGTGGTCTATACTATTTTTCTTTATAGCTGGTCGAAAGTACGTTTACTAATTACATTTTTAATTATTATAAATAATACAACCGATGCATGTTTTTGATGCCTGCCCGGACATTTGCAAGCATGAGCGGAGCAAGTGCTGCTAGTCGGGAGCAGGCATCAAATACATATGAAAAGCCAAATATAATAACACTTTTTTGAAAGAAATAAATTCAATTTTGAGGTTATAGAAGAAAAAAGAGTGACAGCGGTTGGCGAACGAGACGATCACTCCATTCCGTGTCGTTCCCCCCACCACTGAAACCACTATGAACTCTTTATGTTCGCGTTACAGTGCACTGTATAATAACATTTTAGTATAATATTGCGCGCAATTGTACAGCATTTCGTTTCTTGGTTTATTTATAATAGCTTAAATGGAGTCGGGTGAGCGACCTGTAAGTATAAAAAAGTGTAGTGCTTGTGGTGTCACATTTACGCAGCAAAGCTCTCTAAATAAACATTGTAGAGAAGTGCACAGTGTGATTTAACTGACGACTTGTTCTGTGCAAGTGCAAATTAAATTTGTAATTTATAAATTTTTAGTAGGCCTCTATAGATTTGATCTAAAGAATATAATCGTTTAAGTTATTTTCAAATTATTTAAAATTAGAACTGCTAGAGTTATTTGATTTTAAATAAGTCGGGTAGACCAGGGCAAACTTAATCATCGAAACAAAGTTTTTAACGTTAATAAAACGTTTTGTTTTTTAATGTTACACAATTCTCTCATTTTAAATAACTCGGTTTTGTACATGCAAGCAATATTGCAACCTCTGAGTATTGATAAAAATGATGTTATAGACAAATAATACCAGAAGATTACGGTTTTTTATGATGAAGAAATTAAAAAATAGCTAAACAAAAGTTGTGAATAATCATTTTAAAAAGAATACAAATCAATATTGAGACAATTGTTGGAATGAAAACGTCCGTATTTGGTTGAAAATTAGTCTTTTTGGTTCAATATTTATAATTTTAATAGAAAATTAATCTTCTTTTTTAAACATTATCTCCTTGGTCGAAAATTCATGTATTGTGTTAAAAATTCTAATTGTAATCATGATTATGGTGAATAATCATATTATATATTAAATAGACGATCAATGAATTTAATTTATAATGAATGATTGTTTAAATGAATTTATAATGAACTTGAATTTGATGCACGTGGCTGTTTGAAAGATAGAACATTTGTTGACTTCTAAACTTAATTTTGATTAACAAATTAATTATTTATTAACAAATTATTGTTCGTTTGTGAAGTTAATTTTAGCATTAAAATTACATGCTTGTAGCGACAAGGTGATAGTTGATAATGAAAATTTGTCATCCGATATTATTAGTGTATTATATAAACAAATGCATAGTGACGGCATTTATAATGAAAAATAATTTTTTTTCTCTCTATTTCATTCAAATTATGTTGTCATGAATGTTCAAGGAGAAAAAAGATCACGGATATCGATGTTGCGACGTCGAAACTACTTTTAAGGGCAGGTGATACTTCGTCGTGTGGTAAATCGGGTACAGTTCCCCCGGGTTTTTGTCCACAAAAATTAAAAATGTCAAAAACTGTATTTGGAGATGCTATAAAATAGAACAACAGACGTCCCCGAACTCTTTTTTGAGTAGTAGTAGTAGTAGTAGTAGTAGTAGTAGTAGTAGTAGTAGTAGTAGTAGTAGTAGTAGTAGTAGTAGTAGTAGATTTATTGAAACACAGGTACGAAATTCATATAAGTTTCACACGAAAGTAAATAAATCAAAACACTTGATGGCGATCAATCGGTCGATGCAAGTGGAGATCCGAGAGTAAATTAATAAAACATTGGTGAAACAGTCAATCATATATGTGGCACGTAATTTCTCAGGGATAGAACTGGTATAAAAGATATGCGCACGCAATTTAAAAACTTCATGAAGCATCTGTACAAATTTATCAACGGTGTTTAAGTCGTGAGATGACAAGATAGTTGACCAGGCATTCCTTGGGTCTTCATTGCCACTAATTAAAAAGTATTTACTGCGAATGTCATTATGAGCCGAAAAAATGACAAGCATATGTAGGGAGTCGTCAAGCCCGAGTTTGCAGAATGCACACAGCTTGGAACCAAGGGGAAGATCAAATTTTTGATTTTCAATGTATATTTTTGGTCCATGTTTGTTTAATAGTCTGAATTGAGCAAAAATACGTTTCAAGAACATCGGCCATCACTGAAGTAAGTCAGACTGCGTTCCAGCTTCCAGTGCAATACTCGGGTAAATTTGAAGACTTGTTGATTTCTCACAGCAGCGTAGGTCGCGATTACATAAAAATAGCTTATGATTTCCCCGAAGATCGTTCGCGTCAGTCCCAAGGACGTCGAACGAGAGAAAGTTCCAGTTATTGATCAATCCGCAGTCTTCAAAAAAAGTTTTAATTTGTAGATACCAATTATATTTAATATCTGATTGATTTCGCTGAGGTAAATCCTTAGGTCTCTCAAGTCATTGCTTTGGATACCGAGAACTTTCCATGCAATAGATTTTATTAATCCAAGACAATATCAAACAGAAGACCCGGTGGGACAGGGGCAATACCCCACCTCCAATCGAACGGCGTAGTCGAGAGTATTCCTGGGAAGAAATAGTAATTTTTTAAAAAACGATAGCTGGACTCTCTCCATGTAGTTCAGGTGACCGACGCTCTAGATCTGGAAACCATACAACAGCGTACTCAGACAAAGACTTTGATACAATCTATTGTAAGTCGGCCAGGAATCTGCTTTCGTATCATGAATAGTTTTTATTGTCGCTCCAACAGCCGTGTTTGCAGAACTTAGAAATTTTTTTGCAGCGGCGGTAAATGATACGGGGCTGGTTATTTGAAGGACCAAATATGTATATTCATTGACAACTTCAATTTTGTCTTCTCCGAATTTGAAACACTTGAATTTTGGTTTCTTTGGAGAAGTTTTTTGAAAGATCATGATTTTAGTTTTGGCGACATTCACTTTTATCCTTTTTTGCGCGCAGTACAATCGCAAGGCTTCTTATTTCTCACTAAGTTCTATTGGATTATCAGCGAGAAGTAAAATATCATCTGTATAATCTAGCGTTTGCACTTCTGTTTTGCTATTGTTGGAAAGGCCCCTGCATCCTTGGGTTAAGAGAAAATCGCTGAAGTCACTTATAAAGAGTATGAATTGAAGGGAACTCGGAACCTTTCCGTGCTTGACGCCTCGAGTGACCTTGACAGAAGATGTCGTGTCACAGCTGGCCCTAATGCAGACACATGCAGATTTATAGAAATTACGGATAGTTTTAATCATCTTTGTACTTATGCCCAGCTCATGCAGTCTTTGCCACAACATTCCGTGACAAACAGAGTCAAACGCACCTTTAAAGTCTATGAAAGCATCATAGACTGAACCATTGGGATAGCTGAGATGAATCTGTATTAGCGAAATAAGGGTAAATAAGTTGTCTAGGCAACTCCTCCCTTTTCTGAACACCGATTGTGATTCTGGAATTAAATTCGCATTAGTCACCCATTACGTCAGCCAAATGCAAAGTATCTGCGTAAAAATCTTCGCTATGCAATTTACCAGTGTTATGGGTCTATAATTAGAAGGATCATGTATGTCTCCTTTCTTGAACAGCATGGACATTGTTAGTTGACCCCAAGAGCTAGGCATTATTTCAGTAGCCATGATTCGATTGAATAAGATCTCGAGATACTGTAGCCAATTTTCAGGAAGCCTTTTATAAAAACTATAATTGATAAGATCGGAGCCAGAAGCCTTTCCTTCTTTACATTTTGCTATGCTCTTTTTGATTTCTAACGCGGTTATGTGAGAGTCAAGAGTTGGGTTGGGAAAGTTTGGAAATTGAGGCACATCCATAATAATAACGGGGTACATTTTCTTGCGATGTTGAAACCAATTTTTTATATTAAGATTATTCCGATAAGGAGTTTTCTGTCGAAAACTGTTGATAATGCTCCAGAAATCAGAAGAGCTACGAGCATCTGCTAGTTATTCTACTGTTTTGTTTTGAAACGCAATTTTTTTCAGTTTTAAAAGTTTTTTATATTCTTTTTTTAGACTTTGATAAAATGAGCGCGTGCATTCGGATAATGTGTCCCTTTTGTAGACCTCTAGAGCAGCAAGGACAAGATTTTTAGCCTCTTTACATTCTCTGTCGAACCATGGTTTGCGATTTTTTTTATACCATTGGATATTTGCTTCATTCCTAAGTCCTGAGCAACCTTTGTTATAGTAGGTATTAAATTTAGATTTAAAATATTCACATCATCATCTACAATGGAACACTCCTCACTATGATTCATGAAAGTATAGAATTCAGCTGATTTAGACGCGTCGAAATGGATTTTTGAAATTTTATTTCGAAGAGGTTTGAGATACGAAATGGAAGAATAGTGTTCTAGACTGACTGAGACTGGGTAGTGATCTGAGAATGACATAATAGGTAAGACCTTGAGGTCAGCCAGCAACCATAACCCATCGCGAGAGCACCATATTAAATTTATTACATTAGTGCCTGTAGGCCCGTCGTAAGTCATATGCGCTGGAAAGTCGCTAGAAGAACGGCCATTCAGTAAGACTAAATCGTTTTTTCCATGTAATCGACTAATAACTTGCCCCTAGCATCTATGGAATTATCTGTAGAACTTCGGTTTGTAGAGAAAGCCTTGTTAGACACAATCGCGGAGTCTAGTTGATTTAAATTAGCAACACGGCAGTTAAAATCGCCTACTATAATAATTGGGATGCCAGGACTATCTTTATATACATGCGCGAGAGAATCGTCAAAATTAGATAAGAAATATTCTATAGTCTTGGATGGTGGAAAGTATACTAGACCCAATATAAAAACAATACATTCGTACACGTATTTTACAAAAATATAGCTGTCATTATGTACGATCATGTCGAGTTTAAGGTAATTGTTATTGTAGCAAATGAGGAGCCCATCTTGAGCTCTACCATATATAGCGCATCTGGTCGCTGGGCAACAAACTGCTTGGAAGTTATTGAGAAAACAAGGAAGTGTTACCGTATCAGCTGTTGACCACGTCTCGGCGTGAGCGCACTAGGGGAGATCGCGCGCCACCCGCCCTATCATGGCATCTTGTTTACGTATCGTTCTATTACTGAAAGACATATTAATTTTCCACTCTGAAAATTGAGGGTCTTATAGGAAAGAATCTCAGCTTGCTTTTAGAATTATTTTGAAGAGAAAAAAAGAGTCAAAATTTGAAAAACAGTCAAATTTATATTTGATTTTCAAAAATTAGGGTCAAATTTTGACTTTCTTTGAAAATCGTTATGATAAACGAGGATTTCTACGCGATAATCGAGTGTTTGTGGTGCATTTATTCGTCGCAGAAAATCACGAGGATTTTCACGCGGGAATCGAGTGATGTACTTGGCAGCTGAGTTCGTTATTCTATTCCTCGCGAAAACCCTCTTCGAAAACATGAGGAATTCCTGGCATAAATACACGAAGATTTCCACACGGAAATCCAGTAATGTGCTTGGCAGCTTATTTCGTTGCTCCATTCCTTGCGGAAATCCTCGCGGAATAATACGTGGAAAAACACGAGGAAATCGACTAATCTTCGTTTGTGGTGCATTTATTCGTCGCGGAAAAGCACGAGGATTTTCACGCGGAAATCGAGTGATGTGCTTGGCATCTTCGTTTGTTTTGTTATTCCTTACGAAAATACTTACGGGAAAATACGTGGAAAACCACGAGGAATTCCACGCGGAAATCAAGTGATTATCTTCGTTTGTAGTACATTTATTCCCCGCGAAAAAACACGAGGTTTTCCACGCGGGGAATTAAGTGATGCGCTTGGTATCTTGTTTCGTTTTGTTATTTCTTACGAAAATCCTTACGGAAAAACACGAGAAATTCCTCGCGGAATTACATGAGGATTTTCACGCAGAAATCGAGTGATGTGCTTAGCAGCTTAGTTCGCTGCTCTATTCATTGCTAATAATCCTCACGGAAAAACACGAGAAATTCCACGCGGAAATGCACGAGTATTTTAGTCCGAAATTCACTCGAGAAAATACATGTGTAAATACACGCGTAATTCCGCGTGTAATTCCGCGAGGATTTTTTCAATAGATTTAAATCTTGAAAATAAACATCAGATGCTCAACAAAGTTGAAGCAATCATTACAATTTTACTATTTCTAAGCCAAATGAAGCCAAATAAAATTAACTCTAAAACTTTAACCTATTTGCAAATTAAAAATCATTACAAAAATGCACTTTCAATTGCAACTCATCAGTTGACTTCAATAAATCGCTCCATTGTCTGCAAAACTCTGCATTTGCAGACACTGAACTCAATTTACGGACGAATTTTTTAATTGCAGTTTAACAATTGGACATTTAATCAAATTTACCATATTCGAAATTAATTTCGTTTCACCAAAATTGTCGATTGGCGATTTCATTTCGCAATTGCAGTCAATCGATTCCAGTTGACTCTTTTTTCGCAGGGTACTAAGCAACTTACATTACACTTAAATCTGATTGTAACATTTTTACGAAAAAAGTGTAATTGTAGTGTGATATCAACGATTTCTCCGGTACGTAAATAGTATATTACGACCCAAGGACAGAAAGTTGCATTCCCAGGCGTATATCACGCACGCCAGGACATCCAATATTTCTGGCCGTGTGTGGTATACTATTTTTCTTCATCCCCAGCCGAAAGTACGTAGTGCCGCCGCGCCGCTACTCTCGGTCAGTTGAACGGATGCATGAGATTCGGTCGCCGGCCCGACTTTTGCAACGCCGAGGCGGAGCCGAGGTTTTGCTGGTCGGGGCGGCATCAAAAACACATTTTTTTTCTTAATACATCTTCCTCGTCCGCAGAATCTTCAGACGAGGAGTCGACCATTTTTGAGGTTCTGTGCCGACTTTTTATGCACAAAAATCGCATTAACCTGAAACCATCAGTTTTGAGGTTGAACACATCGACGCTCTCTTTTTTCCATTCACCTGTCGAGATATATTTTTTTCGGAGGATAAGTACACAATAACACAATATTGAGTGAGCGTTGCTACGTCAGCGAGCCACAAAAATCTCGCAGCCAATCAGAGATCGCGTTAACTCTAGCAGGCCGCAAAATCCACTGTTCCTGGACAGAATGCAGCCGGGAAGACGTACTTTTGTATAGGGGATGAAGAAAAGTAAATTTAAGTTACTTTGATGGTAACTTCTCTGGAAAAGCATATACTTTACATCTAAAGTACAGGTGTGCAAATATATTTGTCTAACGGGTTTTTACGGTTGGGTCGTTGGGCTATCGACTGTAGATTACGCTGCGAAGTATAGTTTTACGGCACATACAGCTGCGCACTATCTGGCAGTGTAGTGATACGACTGCGATACGTATGTCTGTTAACGATGTACAGCATCATTTTAAGATGATTCCAAATATTTCAAGTCATTTCACAATGTTTTTTCGAGCCGAAACGAATAAAGTTCGATCTGCGACGAATATTCGAGAACTCGAACGGCTTCGAATTCTCAAAAGTTTTGAGCTATGCGAGTCCCGCTGAGAAGGTTTAAATTGAATTGAATTAATTTGCTTACAAATATCGTAGAATTTTAAAAGGTGTGAATACGTAATCAATCCCGTTTTTCTAATATGCGGTTTGATTCCTTTTATCATAAAAGCATTGTCTCCATTTAATTATTATTAAACGATAAAAATTTGAGGCAACCTAATACTCTTTAATACCGCGAGACAGACTCGAAAATTGAAGACAATTTAATTATCTGCGGTGAGGGATAATTTGGAGCAAACCAATGCCATTGAATTTCATCAGGCGACCACGATAGTTGTCTTCAGTTTGATACCAACTGGCGATTATAAATTTCGAGCAAATGAATTGTATTTAATTTCGCACAGCCGACTCGGAGGTTGAAGTAAATTTAATCAATTTCCTAGAGTCAAGGTCTGGAGAATACCAACGATATTTAATCTTTTTGAAATTTGATGTCAATTTAATACGTTCTGAAGATCTTTTTAAGATAATAATTCTATAGTTTGCATGCAATATAATTCCGTTTCATTCAGTCGCTTTATATTGACCAAACTTTCATCCCATTCGATTCGTTTCGTTGCCGCTGCGTTCATTTCAATTGTTTTTGTTCGCGAGCGAGAGAAGTTTATGTACGAAAAAAAGATGCAATATTAAAAAAACATTCTTGACGACGAATACATTAAAAGACAGGTCCCTGAGAATAAATAATACGACTGAATTATTTTCATGGTAACAAATTGCTCAACAAAATTAAAACTTGTCTATATTTAAATCATTTCTATGGTTAATAAACAATTAAATTTGAACTTGTTTACCGAAACGGCGAGAAAAGTTCTCAATTTAACGTTCGGACGACGACTAAATTTGCTTGCAAAATGTACGAAAAGCTCTCACTCATTCAAGGAATATGACTCAGCGATAGAAGAATAAGGATAGAAAAAGAAATCGATAACGTGGTCCCATGAAACGTTTCATTGTTTCATGAAACTTTCAATGTTTCAATGAAACGTTTCATGGACTTACAACCCTAGTGATGCTAATAGACAGCGACTTTTTCAACTGCGCAAGCGTTGCGTTGGAAGAAGTTGTCTGGGGTGATTATTTTTAATTTGAAATTTTTTGGCTCTTATAGTTGCAGGCAACAGAGATGAGGTTTGATAAATATACTAGGAATAATTTTTTGAGGTAGCTCAAAGTTACAGTGAGGATGAGGATATAAACTAAAGTCTTGGCAAGGTGCCTGGAATTACTATTTTTCATTTGAAATTTTTTCCCCGTTTTAGTTGAAGTCAGCTCAGAAGGAGTTTGTTAAATATACTAGGGTTACTTTTATGGGGTTTTTGATTATTATTGCAGGTATAGCGATATAAAGTAGAATCTTGGGTAGGTGTCTACAGTGACTATTTTTACTTTCAAATTTTTTGGCTGCTTTAGTTGAAAGCAGATGAGACGGGATTCGTTAAATGTACTAGGAGTGTCTTTTTAAGGTATTTGAATATTATCGTAGGGATCGAAATATTTAGTTATGTGTTGGAAAAGTGTGTGGGGTGATTATTTCAAATTTTTTATTTTTTCGCAGTTCAAGTTAGAGGAAGCTCAGACAGAGTTGGATGAAAGTACTAAGGGTGGTTCTTTGAGGCTGTATAATATTATTATAGGAATTAGGATATCTGCTAGTGCCTTAGAAAGGTGTCTGGAGTAACAATTTTTAATTTGAATTTTTTTTCCTGCTTTAGTTAAATGCAACTGAGACGGCGTTCGTTAAATGTATTAGTGGTGGTTTTTTGGTCTGTCCAATATTATTGTAGGGGTGGAGATATTAACTAGAGTCTTTGGAAATGTGTCTGGGTTGACTAATTATAATTTGAATATTTTTTTCCTGCTTTAGCTAAAGGCAACTGAGACTGGGTTCGTTAAATGTACTATAGGGGTGGTTTTTTGAGGCTGTATTGTATGCTCTTGTTGAAGGCAGTTGAGACTGGATACGTTAAATGTACTAGAGGTGATATTTTGGGGGTATGTAATATTATTTTAGGGATGAGGATATCTAAGAAAGTCTTGGGAAGGTGTCTCATATGACAAGTTTTAATTTGAAACATTTTTGTTTGCTTAACTCGAAGTCCATTCAGGTGAGGTTCTTTAAATATACTGGGGGTATTTTTTTTAAGTGTCTAATTTTTTTAATTAACGAGAGTATCGACTGAAGTCTTCTGAGATTGCGGGATGCAACTACGTTTAATTTTTTATTATTTTGGCGAACCTCATCTTAATTGACTTCGAGTAAAGCAGCCAAAAATATTTCAAATCAAAACTAGTCATGTCAGACACCTTTCCAAGGCTCTAGCAGATATCGTCATTCCTACAATAATATTATACAGCATCAGAAAACCACCCCTAGTACTTTCATCGAACCCTGTCTGAGTTTCCTCTAATTTAACTGCTGAAAAAATTTAAATAATCACTCCACACACC
The DNA here is from genome assembly GCA_011634705.1 of Andricus grossulariae. Taxonomy (NCBI): domain Eukaryota; kingdom Metazoa; phylum Arthropoda; class Insecta; order Hymenoptera; family Cynipidae; genus Andricus; species Andricus grossulariae. The sequence goes on along the minus strand of JAABKJ010075445.1, from coordinate 20,539,434 downwards.
TTTCCAACACCTAATGGGTACTTTTTGTTAAACGCGTGCCCTGAAATCATCAAGCATTTAATTATGACTCTGGCGTGTCGCATTTTTGCAATGGAATTTTATCGAAATTTTTTGTAACGTTTACAACAATAAAAGTTGGAGAGACTGATGAATTCAAAATAAATCAAAGCTTATTCTAATGAATTCAAAAGTGTTAAAAAATTTGTAATAAGTTCAAAAGTGTTCAAGAGATTTCTACAGAATTCAAGATAATTCTACAGAATTCAAGAGTTTTTTACGAAATTTAAGATAATTTTACGGAAATGAAGAGAGTTCTACTCAATTCAAGAGAATTCTACAGATTGAACCAGAATTCTGCCGAACGCAAGAGAATTCTACTAAATTCAAGAGAAGTCGGCTCAACTCAAGAGAATTCTGCCAAACGTAAGAGAGTTCTACTGAAGTAAAGAGAATTCTACTGTATTTACGAGATATTTATACAGAATTTCAGAGACTTATGATTGATTCCAGGGAATTCTGCCTAACTCTAGAGAATTCTCTTGAATTCGAAAGAATTTTGCTGATTTCAAGAATATTCTGCTGAATTCGGAAGAAAACAAGATAATTTGACTAAATTCTTGAGAATTCAGCCAAACCTGAAAGAACTCTACTGAATTTAAGAGAATGAAGCAAACATTAAGAGAATTTTACATATTTCAAGAGAATTCTACTGAAATGAAGAGAATTCTGCTGAATTTTAAATAATTATACACAATTTATGAAAATTCTACATTATTCAAGAAAATTCTACTGATATTTTTACAGAAGTCCAGAGAATTATAATTAATTCAAGGGAATTCTGCCTGATTCTAGAGAATTCTCTTGAATTCGAAAGAATTTGGCTGATTTCAAGAATATTCTGCTGTATTCGAAAGAAAACACAATAATTTGACTACATTCTCGAGAATTCCACCAAACCCAGGAGAATTCTCCTGAATTTGAGACAATTAAACAAACTTTAAGAGAATTTTACATATTTCAAGAGAATTCTAATGAATTCAAGAGAATTCGGCTGAATTTAACACGATTATACACAATTTAAGAGAATTCTACATAATGCAAGAAAATTTTACTAGTATTTTTATAGAATTCCAGAGAATTATAATTGATTCAAGGGAATTCTGCCTGACTCTGAAGAATTCTCTTGAATTCGAAAAAACTTGGCTGATTTCAAGAATATTCCGCTGAATTCGAAAGAAAACACGATAATTTGACTGAATTCAAGAGAATTGTGCCAAACCTAGGAGAATTCTACTGAATTGAGGAGAGAATTTGGCAAAATTTAAGAGAATTTTACGTATTTCAAGAGAATTCTACTGAGATCAAGAGAATTCTGCTGAATTTTGAATAATTATACACAATTTAGGAAAATTCTACGTTATTCAAGAGAACGCAGTTGATCTCACGAGAATTCTGCCGAACGTTAGAGAATTCTGCTGAATTGCTGAACGCTACTGAATTTAAGAGAATTTTATACAATTCAACGGAATTCTACTGAATTTATGAGAATTCTACTGAGTTCATGAGAATTCTACTGAGTTCATGAGAATCCTACTGAGTTCATGAGAATGATACAAAATTCAAGAGAACTCCACTGAATTCAAAAGAATTCTGCTGAAATCAAAAGAATCTCACAGAATTAGAGCGCATTTTGTTGATTTGGAGAAAATTCTGCTGAATTCAGAAGAATTCTTCACAATTCAGGAGAATTCTAGCTATATATATATATATATATACATATATATATTTATATATATAATTAAAAACTAAAGGTTAACAACCACCGCAGGGTCCCACTGGGAGCAACTATGATCCAAAAAATGACATCGGCTCCCAGTAGGACCGCGGCAAATCCCACTCATGGCCACGTCTCACAACCGCGAGATGAGTGGTAGGTTATGAGGCCGATACAATATTTTGAATGTCAATTTTGGGAATGAAATTCATAGAAATATTATTTACCTTTTATGCTACATTTGATTGATGAAAACAATCAAATCACGCTTAACGATTTGATACGTAATTTGTAATTTTACGATTTTCTCAAATTGAGGAAGATGATAAAGTCTTGTTTTTTTGCAATCGTTGCAATTGTACACTCGGGAGAGCTATGATATTAGTACACTGAACCATGATCTAATTCACACCAGGCCTAGCCACGCGCAAGTAAAAAAAATTCAGCTAATCAGCAACCATACCAGCTACACCGCCATATTGAATAAATGTACAGTTGGCGGCTGTGTTGAATGGTAACCAAGATGGCCGTGGAGCTGGTATGCGCTATTTGGACGAAAATGGAACGTTCTTCGGCTAGACCATGAGTGGGTTGGAACATGCACTGAACCACGTTGATTTTGTTCGACTTAGATTAGGTTAGGAAAGAATCGAAGTGGTTGAGGGTGTGAACACAGATATGGCGCCTAAACAAAGTGATTGACTTTCCCGCGTTTTCGTTTTAATTTCAAAGTTTTTACAAAATTCCCGTACATTGCTGGAAATTCCCGTACATTTTCCGCACATTTCCCGTAAACGTGAAATTCCCGTACAATTCCCGGATTTCCCGTACAGTAGACACCCTGTTTACATTACTGCCGTGCAAATAAAATAAAGCGTATCTGCAGCTCGGATTAGACATATGTCACTTTTGGGACTCTTTAAAATGGGATTCAAATAATCTGTTTTTTTTTTGTAGTTTTTATGAACATTCATTATGTATATCGCATTGAAAAATGGATATTCAATAAATACCATTCGAATCAAGAAAAAATTGAGTCCAATTTCAAAGATTCGTAATAATGACAGATGACTTATCCGAACTTCAGATATGCTTTATTTCATTTGCACGACAGATTAGGCTAATAAAAGTTCGAGTAAAAGGTTGTCACAATCGTCAGATTACTATTCCTTTTCAATTTGCGTGAACAACTGCTTTCAGATAAATTTCAAAACAATTTCAAAGTCTGACATACGTAAGAAATGTCATAAGTGAGCAAAATATACGATTGCCGACGAGTGTGAAACTCGCAGCATGAGTAGTTGATTCCGACTTCTAGAAGAGTGAAGAACTGAAGGCAAATGCTGCAGTAGACGTTTAATCTAAATTTAAATTGAAATTCAATGAAGGAGAATATTTATGTACGAAATAATTTCGAAGATGTAATACAATGGGCCGAGAGGCTGCTCGTATAAAGTAGCGTGCCCAATTGAATAAAAAAAAGACACATTTTTTCTCCCAAATCACTAAGAAGTCAAATTGTAATGAAAAATGCACTTAAAACCCTAACATTTTTTTTACGCGTCCAATTTTAGGAATGCTCTGTATGTGCATATAATGATTCCTGGTAAAAATGTTAATTTGAATATATAAAACAGTATGTTTTTAGTCTGAGATTTTGTTCCTCTATAAATGCATTGTATGACAGGAACAAAAAAATTATATATGATATCACAAATATTGTCAAAACCAGTCAACTTATTATATAATAAACAATTTAGTTTTGAAGTAACTTACCTAAGTCTCATCGACTCTGTTTGAACTATGATAAGCACAGCTTCTTCGTTGTAGCATGAAAAAAAGATATATACCACATCATCAGATTATTGTGGTTTCTTCTGAATTCGCGAAATCCGTTGGTTTCAAACCTAAGTTTTTAATAGAATTTCAAAGCGACAAAGTCTATTTATTTTCTCTAAGATACTCTAAAATACAAATGGCGTCGTATAAGATTTTCTCTAGATTATTTGGGACAGTGAAACGTGAAATAATGTTTAAAACCCGGTCTTGCTGAAAAAATTAGTAATGGTCCAGGATTTCAAAATGTCACTGAAATTTTACAGAAGATGGAATTATGGAATAAATGAAGTCGTAACATTGTATTATCATCGTTAAACCAACCTCATTCTGAATTTTTTTTACTAAAATGAAGGAGATAAACTTATCAAGTCTGAAATTTCGTTGGTGTACATCAGGGCTCACCACTTACAGCAGGTGCTGAAACTCACACGACGAGTGCATGACTGCCACCAATTTTTATTGTCATTTTTTTCTTCGGTTTCCAGGAATCCTGGGAAGGGTTACGGTCACGGCTCGTTGCGGCTCATTGTCACACCTAAGGGTCTGTTTTTTTCTACTTGAATTCACAATACATTTCATTTTTTCATTTTAAACTGTAATTTACCGTGAAGGATTAGGGACGAGCCGAATGCCAAGATTTATGAGGGCCTGTTCTCGGGCCTGTTTGACCTAGTCTCGCGACTGACACTGTCAGTATTTGCAGTCACTGACTGCCTTTTGGTGAGCCCTGGTGTACACGTAAGCAAATAAAACTAATTTTCGAGATCTGGATTGTGCATAATGTCATAAGATTATTTTTCTTTTTTGATTCAAGAAAATAATTGATTTTAGCTAAATATCAAAAGAATATCTTTGATATCTATCTATATTATAAAATGATCCCGCGGCGGCCCCCACCGCTGTGCCAGAAATCGAGTTATCGATACCCTCCTTACCATGTACCCTAACCAAAAACATCGACCCATCATTTTTGGACTATGCTATTGATAAAGATAGCACAATTGTGCCATATTGCCCCATATACCATATAACATTGTGTCATATTACCCCATCTAATGTTTACCCAAATGTTCCATATTACCCTATGTACCATATTACCTATGTGCCAAATCGTTCGATTTGCCATATTACCCCGTGTGCGTATCGTCGCATTGAGGTAAACCTTTATAATTAAAGGATTTCCTTATATTAAAAAATAAAATTGAATGGAGTAAATGATTTATATTATGAATTAAAAATGATTGAAAAGTATCAATATTAAAATTGTTTGCTTCACAGGGGGTTTCAGCAGAAAATTTATCATTAATTAATGCTTTAAATGTGAATTGCCTTAGTTTTTATTTTTCGAAAATCAGCTTTTTTCAAATTCGACTGTTTTAGAAATCAGGATGTTTAATGGTGCAATTTGCATTTGGTAATACTTTAATGTTTAAGGTATTATTGGCATGAATAAACTGATGGTCTCGGAAAAAAATATTTAATTATACTTTAGAGAAGTGCAATATTATTATTAATGATATCGTTCAATAAAGAAAGAATAGTTTTCACGCAAAAAATGTTAATGGCTGAAAAAAGGACTTCCCTGCCTCGGTACACACGATATTTTATGTAATAAGCAGCCCTATGCATCGCCCGTGTATGTGTATGTGTAGTTGTTCTCTTAGCATCCGGAGGGGTATCGTAGTTCAATTAAATCCAACAGATGGCGCTCCGATCAGGTTTGCCCGTTTTTGCATTGTTATGTATAGAAAAAATACTAAAATTCGTGTGCAAAGTAGAATTCGATACCACTAATAGTTTTCGAGTTTTACATACCAGAGTCACCTGAAGCCAGCATTACTACATGTTTTTGACTAAAATTACAGGGCACAAAATTTCATTTTTTCAGAATATATTGGCACTAAATAAGCACTACATTGCTGTTCAAAGGCGAATTTGATACAACTAATAGTTTCCGAGTTTCACATACCAGTCACCTGAAGCCAGCATTACTACATGTTATTGAGTAAAATTACCCCGTACAGAATTTCATTTTTGCGGCATATATCATCACTAAATAAGCACTAAATTCCTGCTCAAAGGAGAATTTGATACTGCTAATAGTTTCCGAGTTTCACATACCAGAGTCACGTGAAGCCAGCATTACTACACGTTTATGGTAAAAAAAAAGTGCCCGGATTTTGTGCATAGCACAAATATAGAGTATTGGATTAGCATTAAAATCCTGTGCAAAGGAGAATTCGATATCATTAATAGTTTCCGAGTTTCGCATACCGGAGTTGTAGCTTCAGCTGAAGCTAGCATTACTACATGTTTTTGACCCAAATTACCGGGCACAAAAATTTTCTTCACCTAAAACCAATAACTTCTCATTGAGATGAGAATGTAAAAATAAAATTTTAAGCTATTAGTTAAGTGGAAAATACGACAAACATTATATGCAATGTTTATCAAATAAGGAAGTTTGAAAAAAAAGTCGAATTGTTCATCAAATCAAATCGACAGTGTTTTAATCAACAACAACGAACAAGTAATAACAGTTTCAAATCGAAATAATTAATTCCAATTTAATATTTATACTTGCGAGCAATTAAATTCATATTTGTAAACATCTATTACCTCATAAGATGGCTTCTCTGCTACTACTTCACATACATCCCTTTCGCCTTCATCACTCATTTTTTCAAGTTCGGATTCTGAAGTTTTGAAAAGAAACCCGTTCAGCTTGAGCTTTGAAATCTGATCTATGTTTGTCTTTTTTAGTTCCTTGATAGATTCGCGAAGAACAATTACACCTTTTGGTTTTAAAATTTGTAGTGATTTTTTAAGTGCCTCATTATTTAGTGCAAATATGTTCCCAAATCCAGAAAGGATTACATCAATGGACGATGAGCTGCGATTAGCTAGAAAAGAAGTTCGATTTATCAACATTTTTATATAAATTTTTAAGTAACATAGGTATTTATTCCATAATGAGTCAAAAGAATATTTTTATTTAAGGCAGGATTCTACTTTCGAACGCGCGAAAAAATGCTATTTTTGTAAATTTTTTTTGAAAACATTAAGAAAAATATTGATGTAGGGTTTGTTATGCTTGATAAATATACTCTTAAAAATACATTTAAACATTTTTTTAGTTTATTTTATGCGCTCTATATACATTTAAATGGCACTTTCTCGAAATCACGTTTTTTACCGCTTGTTAAAAAAATCTTCGAAACTACCGAATCGATTGGCCTGAAATTTTCACCACATATTCTACACATATGCATCAACCGGTGGTAGCAGATTTTTTCATTTACATGCAAAAAAAGACAAAATGGGGGCAATTCGGAAAAAATCTCATTTTTGCAAAAAAATAATAGTAAAAATAAAAATGTTCATATAAATCTGCTACCACCGGTTGGTGTATACTGTATATGTATAGAATATGTGGAACAAATTTCTGACTAATCGATTCGGTAGTTTCGGAGATTTTTTTAATAAGAGGTAAAAAACGTTGTTTCGAGAAAGTGACATTTAAATGTACATAGAGGGCATAAAACAAACTAAAAAAAAAAAGTTGAATGTATTTTTTAAGTATAACAAACCCTACATCAATATCTTTCTTAACTAAACAAAAAAAAAATGTACAAAAATAGCATTTTTTTCGCGCATTCGAAAGTAGAATCCTGCCTTAATTACTTGTAAAAGAAGTCAGTAACCTATCACTATTCTATTAACTAACTGTAGAATAGTATATGAAAGAACTGCTTTTTATGCGCAACAAATCTGAGTTTTTATTTATAAAATTGTTTACAATAATAAATATTATTAACTTATAGCAAATTTTTCATTGTGTACTAATGTACTAATGATCACTTTTGTGACAAATGTAAAGAATGCTAGTGCAGAAAAAATCTATTTATAAGAAGGGTGCCTAAGAATTTGTTTACATGATTTATTTAAAATAATTATATTCAATAGTAACTAAATTATTTGCATTCTCCGGATATACTTGAAAATAGCTAGGTCAAAAGTGAATTCAACAGTAATTTCTCAATTTTCACCACTGAATTGTTTAGTGAGGCAGCCCGGGCTGCGCGACACGTCGACACGGTCAGAGCTGATAGCTGGCGCCCAGCTGCTCACTCAGTTATTTTAGATTTTTTTTGTTCATTTATAAAAACGATCAAAAGTGAGCAACCCGATCTTCAAGTACACACTTTAAGGAATATTTTGGCATGTGTAAGGTTTAAATAAGTAGAGGAATCCCAGGGAACTCTTAAGAGGCCGTAGACACTTTATTACATTATTAATTATTTGTTAACACTATTATAGCTGAATTAGGCTAAAAAATGAGTGAAATTTAATTGTCAATTTTGTACTTTTTCTACGAATGAAATAAAATGCGTAATTATCTTGAAATTATTGACTGACTAATAAATATTTGAACCAAAAGAACATGAAAAATTAAAATATATTTTTATACTTTAAATAACTGCGACCGTAACAGGATTTCAATAATTAATGAATAATTTATGTGATTATTGTCAGATACTCAACTATTACAGCGGCAACCATTGAAGGGGAAAATGTGTCTTAACTATCCCTAGAGGATCTCTACGTTATTTATCTAGTTATTTTTATTTGACATATTGAGAAATTTCGATAAATTATAAAGATATATGAGCAACGTAACCTCAAAAATCACTTTTCAGCATGTTTAATGCAACATTTAAAAATATTATTATAATCATAAATTGCAAAAATTGTCCCGAAAAAAATAAATTTACAGAGATACGCACAATTCAAGAAGTTGTCAACATTTTCAAGAAATGTTTCTCCAGTATCACCAACAGCTTTTTTAACCTTTGCAATAAAATTTCGAGAATCGTCAGTCGTTATGCCGGAAGACAAAACTAAAACTTTATCGCCTTGCTTCACAAATTTACTCATTTTTTAGCATGTGTATGAATATAAATTTACAAATGATGACTATATCCTTTCATGAACAGCAAACGTGCAGCAAAATTCCAGAAAATCAGTATTAGCCCGATCAGATCAGCTGTCACAAACATGACGTCGAACGGTCGCATTGGATCATGCCTAGGATGCCTAGTGTTGGGCACTGCTCGACCTGACTGTGGTAATACCTCACCTGACCGGTAATGTCCAGTCATGACGGTAAATGTTGGTAAAACGCGGTCAGACAGAAATATTTCCACCAGAAAAGGCTCGATTCGTTACCTTCTCCGATGATAATACAGATTTCTATTAAAAATTGATATTAACATCTTGCTAAATAAAGCGTGTTTCAGAAAAAAGAATTCTTCCTCTGATCTCTCCAGTAGCTTAGTGGTTAGAGCACCTGACCGGAGATGAGTTGACCTGGTGTTCGAATCCCAGCGGAGTGGAAGGAGAAGATCTTTTTTCTAAATAAAATTTGATTATTCAAGTATTTGTTGAAAGTTCAACTGTTTTTGGTTAATATTTATTTTTTTTCAAAATTCGAATATTTTGTAGAAAATTCATTTTTGCAGCTAGGAAATTCAACTGTTTTGTTGAACATTTGGCTATTTGGACATGAAATTCGACCTTGTGGATTGATATAATTTGATTTTTTGTTCAAAATAAACATGTTAAATTAATTCTTCAAACTAGAAAGTTTAATTTTCTATTTCTGGTGGAAAATTGATCTTTTTAATTTTGAAATTCAACTATTTGGACGAAATTTATCTTTTTTATTTGTAAATTCAAATATTTGGTTAAAAATTCATGCATTTCGTTAAAAATTATTTTTTGGTAGAAAATTAACGATTTTGGTTGAAAATTTGATTACTTGATTGAAAATTAAACTCCTTTGTTAAAAATTAATTTTTTTTTTTGAAGATTTGATTTTTTTAAATTGAATTTTTCAACCACAAATTCATTTACTTTGTTGATGATGGCTTTTTTGGGGTTTACAAATTAATTTTTTTTAACTAATAATTGAAGCAATACAGTTGAATCTTCCACAATTTTAGTTAAAAATTCATCTCTTCCGCGGTTGAAAATTCAACTATTCAAGTTGGAGATTCACCATTTTAGTTTAAAATTCATCACTTTGGTCTAAAATTGAACTATTTTGACGAAAATTTGTTTTTTATTGTTGTAAAATGAATTTTTTGAACTGAATATTTAAGTATTCCATTTTTGGTCGAAAATTCAACTTTTTTTGTTCGAAAATTAATGATTTTGGTGGAAAATTCAATTACTTCATTAAAACTTAAACTCCTTTGTTAAAAATTCATTCTTTTTTAAGATTCGACTTTTTTAAATAATTTTTTTAACCAAAGATGTATGTACTTTGTTGAAAATTCGTTTTTTTTTTGGGTTACAAATTAGGTTTATTTCACTAATAATGTAAGCAATAAAGTTGAATCTTCAACAATTTTAGTTAAAAATTCATCTCTTCCGCGGTTAGCAATTCAACTATTCCAGTTGGAGATTTACCATTTTAGTTTAAAATTCATCACTTTGGTCTAAAATTGAACTATTTTGACAAAAATTCGTTTTTTTGTTGTTGTTGTAAAAAGAATTTTTTAAAATGGATATTTAAGTATTCCCTGCTTGGTTAATAATTTATTTTTTTATTTAAAAATTTACCTAGTTAGTTAAAAATTTATCTTTTTTTTTTAAATGCAACTGTTTGGTCGAAAATTCTTATTTTTTTGTCGAAAATTAATGATTTTGGTTGAAAATTCAATTACTCCATTAAAACTTAAACTCCTTTGTTAAAAATACCTTTTTTGTTACAAATTAATTATTTTCAATTGATCATTCAAGCAATTCAGTTGAATATTCCACAATTTTAGTTAAAAATTTATTCATTTCTTCCGCGGTTGAAAATTCAACTATTCCAGTTGAAAATTCACCATTTCAGTTTAAAATTCATCACTTTGGTTGAAAATTTAACTACTTTGATGAAAATTAGTTTTTTTGTTGTGAAATTAATTTTTGAAAATGGAGATTTACCTATTTCATTTTTTGTTTAGAAAAAAATTTATTCAATAGTTTACCTAGTTGGTTCAAAATTTATATTTTCTATTTAAAAATTCAAGTATTTCGTTTAAAATTCGTATTTTTTGGTCTAAAATTAATGATTTTGGTTGAAAATTCATTTCTTACGTTGAAAATTTAATTATTTTATTGAAAATTCGATAACTCAGTCAATTTCAACCAATTCTAATAAATAAAAAAATTTCATCAAACGCGAAATTGAACTCACTTTGATTATATCAACAGAAAAAAATTATTGTATTGGACTTTTTGGATTCTTTACCATAAGATTAGAGTTTGAGGCTGTAAAAGAAATTTCGTATATGAAACTTTTTTCTAGTTCTACTAGACCTACAAATTCTACTATATTTCGTGCAAATTATTTTTTCATTGTAAAAAAAAGGTACTTAGAAAAATTAACTTTTTTGTCCTGGAAAACCTGGAAAAGTCCTAGAATTTTTTTTCAATGAAACGTAAGACATCCTGTTTCAACCTATAAAGGTGAAATTTCATTTAAAAAAAAATGAATTTTTGACCCAAAAAGACGAATTTTCAACAAATAATGATTTTTCAGTACCCACGCAGTTGGATTTTCAATTCAGAAAATAAATTTTCATCAAAATAGTTAAACTTTCAAAAAAAGAGATGAATTTTCAACTAAAAATATACATCCATAACAAAAAAATTAAAACGACGAATTTCTTAATCAAAAAGACAAATTTGAAAAAAATGGTTGAATTTTCAACCAAAAAAGATTTCAGTTTGAATTTTCATCTTCATAATATGAGTTTTAAACAAGAAGTACATTTTCTACGAAGATACTTGAATTTTCAACCCAAAAAGACTAATTTTGATCAAAACAGTTAAATTTTTAACAAACAGGATAATTTTTAAACAAAATTTTTGCGTTTTCAACCAAAAAGTATGACTTTTGAACAAAATTGTTGAATTTTCAATCAAACAGTTGCTATTTTATCTAAAGAAGATGCAATTTCTACTAAAATAGATGAATTTTTCTCCAAAAAAGATTTCAGTTGACTTTTCAACACGAAAATATGAAATTCAACCAAAAAATCAATTTTCTAGGAAAATAGTTAAATTTTCAACCTAAAAAGACGAATTTACAAACAAAACAGTTGAATTTTCAACCAAAAAGGATGACTTTTTAAGAAAATTGGTGAATGTTCAAGCAAATAGTTGCATTTTTATCCAAGAAAGATGAAATATCTATTAAAAAAGGTGAATTTTTTAATCAAAAATAAAAATTTTCAAAAAAATAGTTGAATGTTCATCCAAAAAATATTCCAGTTGAATTTTCAACGCCAAAGTATGAATTTTGAGCAAAAAGTAAATTTTCTACGAAACAGTTGAGTTTTCAACCAAAGAGGATGACTTTTTAACAAAATTAGTGCATTTTCAACCAAACAGTTGTATTTTTATCCAAAAAAGATGCAATTTCTACTAAAATAGATGAATTTTTAAATTAAAAAGACATATCTAAAAAAAGATAGTTTAATTTCCATCCAACAAAGATTTCAATTGACTTTTTACTACCAAACTATCAATTTTGTTTGAAAAGTAAATTTTCTCCAAAAATAGTTGAATTATCAACCCAAACGTATGACTTTTTTTACAAAATTATTGAAATATATATATATATATATATATATATATAAATTGCCGGAATGGAAAATTCCCAAATAATAAAATTCCCGACTGAAAATTGCTGGATTATATGATTTCCGAATTTAAACAATTAAATTTGTTCATTCATACAAGGAATTAAATTATTACAATTGAAATTATATTACAATTTAAATTTTTTATGAATAGAAAAATTCTAATTGTTTGTATTTAGGAATTGTATTATTCGTAAATTTTCCAATTCCGAAATTTTACAGAGCCGGCAATTTTTTTTCGGGATTTTTCAGTCGTCCCGAATGATAAAATTCCCAACATGAAATTTTATTTGTATTGAAGAAATTTTTTTCAATAATAAAAGTTTTTTTCAATTGTTATTTAAATTGAAAGTAACAATAACTCTATAAAAATTGTATGAAAAATAAATTCAAAATTACGTGCGCTTCAAATGAAAAAGAAATTTTTCCTAAAATTTTCTTCGAACATAGTAACATTTTTCACAAAAACTTTGTAGAATTCAATTCAGCACTGATTTTTCTTGAAATTTCTTTTTATTTATTTTTTTAATTGAAAATTCGATTTTTGAGAACGTTTTTTGTAATTTTATAAAAGTACTATGCACATTTTCAAACATAAATTTTCATACAAATATTTAATTATTGTATTTTTAATAAATAAATAACGTTTATTAGAGAAAAATTGGTTTAATTATTTAGATTCGGGAATTTTATGATTCGGAAATTTCCTAGTTCGGATATTTTATAATTCAGGTAATTTTCTGTCACATTTAAAAAAATTGACATTTACGGTAATATCAAAACCAAAATCAGAGGAAGGGATATAAATTATTGATAAATTTATAAAAATGAAAAATTCAACTGAAAATATAGAAAGTAATTAAAATATTATAGGGGAAGAATTATTAGAATGTAAAAAAATATATATAAATATAGAAATAGAATGCATTTAAAAATAAATTAACTGAATTAAATATCACTCACCTTTCCTCTAACACAACCTTCCCAAAGGGATTTAAAAAAACAAAATAAATTATTAAATGACATTTCATGGATTATTAATTTTACTGTTGAATTTAAAACTATATTTCACTTTAAATATTATTTTATAAGATTAGTTGATCTTTTTTTATTGATTAAATATTTACTAAATATTTATTAAATAAAACTTTTGTGTGTATTATAAATTCAGTTTTAGAGGCGTAGCTCTTCGTGTCGAAACTGAAACTACGTCATAGTTCTGAAAATTTCCCTACTTCAATTTTTATATTACGAGACTGACTCACTGGTCCAATGTAATTTGATTAATAAAAATGGTCTGATTAGATGGTCCGGTCGGCCTTTTTGTCCAAGAAAAATTTTCTTATAATATAATAATACTTTGGGTTCCTGATAATATTGAGATAAAATAGTATTTTAAGTTACATAAATAATAATAAAACAAATAGAACTGACAAAAACTTGAGATTTATTAATATAAAATTTTATTATTATAGTTTTAGATAAATAATACATTTTCAACCAAGAAAAGGCAATTTTCAACAAAATAGTTAAATTTTCAACCAAACCGATACAATATTTGATAGAAAAAAATTAATTTTTAACAAAAAGTGTAATAGTTTATGTTTCAATACGAAATGTTTGAATTTTCAATAAGAAACTGTTGAATTTAACCAAAAAATACGACTTTTTAACCAATAGAGATCGCTCAATCAATAGAGAAAAAAAAACGAATTTTTGAAAAAAAAGTTAAATTTAAAATACAAAAATATGTATTTTCTACCAAAATAATTGAATTTTTGACCCAAACAGGTGAGTTTTCAACAAAAGAAGTGTATTTTTCACTGAAAAAGATCCATTTTATATCAAAAATGGAATAGCTACATTTTTAGTAAAAAAATTAATTTTTAACAACAAAAAAACAATTTGAAATAATATTTATTCAATTTTGAACCAAATAAATAAACTTTCAACTAAAATGATACAGCTTCAATCAAAAAATAAGTTTGTAATTGAGTAGTTAAATTTGCAACTAAGAGAATTTTCAACAAAAAATAAAATTGTTTAATTTTTAGTTAGAGCAATATGTTTCAACAAAATAAAATAAATTTTCAAAAATAGTTAAATTTTCAAACAAAGAGATGAATTTTAAACCAAACACCTAAATAACCATTAAAAAAATTCGACGAAAAGTGGAATAGTGAAATTTTTAGTTAAAAAAATTAATTTTTGATAAAAAAACTAATTTTCCATCCAAGAAATAAGATTTCAACTAAAATATTAATTTTCGACCAAAAAAGAATAATTTTTAACAAAATACATGAATTTTCAACCAAAGAGGTTAATCTTATACCAAAAAGATTAAATGTCTTTAAAAAAATTTCGATGCCAAATTTAGTTAAATTTGTAATTTAAAAAATTAATTTTCAATTTAAAAAACTAATTTTCAACCAAAGAAATGAATTTTCACTAAAAAAGATTACTTTTCTACCAAAAACAAATGATTCTTAACAAAATACATCAATTTTCAACCAAATATTTTATATTGTAATGGAATTTTCAGCCTAATAAATATTTCCATTTTTGAACAAAAAGTTTAATTAGTCACCAAGAAGATTAATATTCTACCAAAAATATAGAATTTTGACAAAACACAAAATTTTTCAAACAAATAGTTGAATTTTCAACTGAAGAAGATTCATGTTCAATAAGAAACATTTTAAATTCCTAAAATTCAAAGTCGAAATATATTGAATAAAAAAAAAAGTTGAATTTTCAAACAATAATAGGAACTTTTAACAAGAGAATTGAATTTTAAAACTAAAAAATAGAATTAAAAAAAAAAAATTTGACTTATAAGCCCGAACGGATAAATTTACAACAAAAAAGTTAATTTTCAAGCAATCATTTGCATTTGCAACAAAATAATTGAATTTTTGATAAAATTTTTGACTTTTCAAGTCAAAAAGCCGACTTTTTCTACAAAATAGTTTCATTTGGAACCTAAAATAATGAATTTTTTATCAAATAGTTGAATTTTCGACAAGAGAGTTAATTTTCAACCAAAAGGTTGACTTTTCCCTGAAAAAGGTGAAATTTTTACCAAACGAGATGAATTTTTGAACCCAAAAAAACGATTTTTCAAATAAAAGACAAAACATTAATTTTCAACTAACCATTTGTATTTGTTACCATACTGTTCAAATTGGAACTGTTGGAAGCCAAAAAGACGAATCTTGAGCAAAATACTTGAATTTTCAAACCAAAAAATATGAATTTTCAACAAAAAAGTTAATTTCCAACAAGAAAGTGACTTTTTTACTAAAAAAAATATAAAATTTCTACAAAAAAAGATAAATTTTCACCAATAGAGATGAATTTTCGACAAAAGAGTTGAATTTTCGAGCTAAAAAGTAGAATCTTTAACAAATATTTGACTCAACTGTTCGAAATTAAAAAATAAATCTGTAAAAATTGACTTCGCAGCTATTGAATTTCCAACTGTTGAAAAATTCGGAAAATTTATGAAAATTGAATTGTTGAAAATTGCAGTCAATTGAAATTGCAACTGTTGAATATTTCACTGTTGCAAATCCAACTATTGAAAATTCAATTTTACATTTTCTTCCATTTTCACCAAGCGAAAATTCAACTGTTGAAATCTCAATTTTCAATTTTCTTCAATTTTAAAATGTTGAAAATGTAAGAAAATTGGAAATTGAATTTACAAAATTTAAATTATCAACTGTTCGAAATTAAAAAATAAATCTGTAAAAATTGACTTCGCAGCTATTGAATTTCCAACTGTTGAAAAATTCAGAAAATTTATGAAAATTGAATTGTTGAAAATTGCAGTCAATTGAAATTGCAACTGTTTAATATTTCACTGTTGCAAATCCAACTAATAAAAGTTCAATTTTATATTTTCTTCCATTTTCACCAAGCGAAAATTCAACTGTTGAAAACTCAATTTTAATTTTTTTTTATTTTCAAATGTTGACAATGTAAAAAAATTCAAAATTGAATTTAAAAAATTTTAATTACCAGCTGTTAAAAATTGACAAAAAAATCTTCAACAATTGAGTTTTTGGCTATTGAATATCCAACTGTTGAAAAATGGAAGAAAATTAAACTGCTGAAAATTGCAGTCAATTGAAAATTCAACTGTTGCAAATCCAACTATTAAACATTCAATTATATTTTTTTCTTCTTCAATTTTCAGCAAGGCAAACTCAACTGTTGAAAACTCAATCTTGAATTTTCTTCAATTTTAAAATGTTGAAAATGTAAGAAAATTGGGAATTGAATTTACAAAATTTAAATTATCAACTGTTAAAAATTGAAAAATAAATCTTCAAAAATTGAGTTCTCAGCTATTGAATTTCCAACCGTTGAAAAATTAAGAAAATTGATGAAAATTGCAATCAATTGCAATTTCAACTGTTGAATATTCCACTGTTGCAAATCCAACTATTAAAAATTCAATTTCATATTTTCTTCCATTTTCACCAAGCCAAAATTCAACTGTTGAAAACTCGATTGTCAATTTAAACAATTTTCAAATGTTGAAAATGTAAAAAAATTCAAAGTTGAATTTAAAAAATTTGAATTAGCAACAGTGGAAAATTGAAAAATAAATCTTCAACAATTGATTTTTCGGCTATTAAATATCCAACTGTTGAAAAATTGAAGAAAATTAAACTGCTGAAAATTGCACTCAATTGAAAATTCAACTGCTGAATATTCCACTGTTGCAAATCCAACTAGTAAACATTCAATTTTATATATTTTTAAATTTTCAGCAAGCGAAAATTCAACTGTTGGAAACTCAATTTTTTATTTTCTCTAATTTTGAAATGTTGAACATGTAAAAAAATTGAAAATTGAATTTACAAAATTTAAATTATAATCAACTGTTGAAAATTGAAAAATAAATCTTTAATAATTGACTTTTCAGCTATTGAATGCTCAACTGTTGAACAATTAAGAAAATTGAGAATTGAAGAAAATTTAAATGCTGAAAATTGAAGAAAATTAAACTGTTGAACGTTGTGGAAAATAAAACTGCTGAAAATTGCAGTCAATTGAAAATTCAGCTGTTGAGAACTCAATTTTCTTTAAATTTCATCAGTTCAATTTTACACTGTTGAAAATTTAAGAAAATTGAAAATTGAATTTTCAACAGTTAAACTTTTTTAATTAAAAAAAAAACATTTAGTGAATAAAAATTATTTTTTCTAACAGACCTCAGTATTAGAACGTAATTTTTCTACGATGCGATTTATGTAATTAATTTTTGAAACATTTAATTGGTTCAGTTCCTCTTTAAACTCATCTGCGAAGATTGGCTGTAAAAATAAAAATTAATGGTAAAACTGCACTGAAAAGGAAATAATCAGAGTTGAGATTCTTTTTTTTTAAGTCTCATAAATTTCTACGAAAAGTCCATTGGAACACTGTTAATTTGCTTAATAACTATTTGATAATGACAACTCGTTTTAAAAAAAAATTGAATTTAAAAAAAATATTTGTTGTATATATTGAGATGTTTATTTATTACATTTTTATTAAACATCTTCAAAGTATGAAATTTCAAACACTGATTTTTAATCCAAAATTCGTTCTTTTCTTGACTATTTTTATTCGTAGAAAATATAAGAAAATTGTAGATTGAAGAAAATTGAATTTTCATCAGTGAAACTTTTAACAGCTGCAAATTTAATTTGGAATTTTCTTCCATTTTGAACAGTTGCATTGTCAATTTTCTTGAAGTTTTGAAAGTTATAAATTGAACTGTTTAAAATTCAAGAAAATTTAATTGTTGAAAATTGCAGAAAATTTAACTGTTGGAAATTCAACTATTAAAAATTAAAGTTTCAACTATGTAAAACTAAAGAAAAGGGCATATTTAATTTTCAACAGTTAAATGTTCAATTTTCTTCAAATATTCAGCAGTACAGTTTTCTTTAGTTTGAATTGAATTAAAAAAATTGAATTTTCAATTTTCCTTAACTTTCACGATTATTTAATTTTCACCATTTGAGACTTGAAGAAAATTGAAAATTGAATTTTTATCAGTTAAAATTTGTACTTTTTAGAATTGAATTTTAAACAGTTACAGTTTCAATCTTCTTCAATTTTCAGCTATTAAATTTTTAGCAGTTCAGTTTTGAACTGTTAAAAATTTTAATTTTTACAGATAAAGTTTTAACAATGGAATCTTGAACAGTTCAATTTTCAGCAGATAAAAATGTAACAGTTGAAAGTTGAACTGTTGAAAATTAGAAAAATAAACATTTTCACTGTTGAATGTTGAACAATGGAATTCTCAACAGTTCAATTTTCAACTATGTAAAAAATTAAGAAAATTGAATACTCAACAGATAAAAATAGAAGAAAATTGTATTTTGAACAGTTGAATTTTCAATTTTCTTCAATTTTCCTAAATTTTTAGCAGTTCCAAATTGAACTGTTGAAAAAACCTAATTTTTAACAGTTTAATTTTTAACAATAAACTTTTGTACTCTTTAATTTTCAACTGTTCAAAATGTAATAAAAATAAAAATTGAATGTTCAACAGATGAAAATGGAAGAAAATTCAATTTCAAACTGTTAAATTCTCAACTTCGTTCAATTTTTGTAAATTTTTAACATTTGAAAATTTAATTTTCAAGTTTTGAAAATTGAAAAAGATTGAAAGTTTAACTGTTGAAAATTGAAGAAGTTGAAAATACAATTTTGTTCAGTTATCAACAGTGTGATAGGGGGGTCCAAAAATGCATTACCCAATTTTTTTTCATCTAGGGGGGAAGGCCCCCCCCCCCCCCCCACCCCCAAGCGCCCCAAATATGACCAAAAAATAAAAAAACTACATTTTTACGTATTATTCCTTCGGCTTTAACGAACATATTCTTTTCAGGCATCTTGTGCTTCGCACTCGATTTTGTCCAAAATGTGAACTTTTCAGCATTATGTTCAACACTATCATATCTAATGTATATTATATTTATGTATGTGCCTCGATCTGGTACTGCTTATTTAGATATAGCAAAATAATGTACAATTTTTATTTTTCATAATGACCTTAATATTTTCTCCTTACTCTGCACAAATTTTCATTCTCAGCTGCTCTGAAAATGCGTCCAGTTTGAACGCGCAAATCAAAAACTGTGATTTGATCCCCGCATAAACTACAATCGTAAAGTGAAATTAAACATGTTTTTTTCAATTTGACTTTGGAGAAGGTTCTCAAAGCACCTACGGCCTTGATGATTACATACGCATTGCGATACGCGCGCTTTGCGCTTAACAGCTATGTTATCCAGACGATTGCTTTTGAGAAATAAAACCATGTAAATAAAATGAAACGGAACATTTGGTTTCCAAATTCGAAAATGCTCTTATTTTTGGAATTTTGATCGAATCACAAAATTTCATGGGAATAGTTTCGGAATATATTTTATATTTTGTAAAAATTTCGATAGACATTTTTTCATGTATCATAAAAATATATTTTTTTCTCTATTTTTTGAAAATTTTCAAAATGTTGAAAAGCATATAACTTTTTGAATTTTCATTGAAATGAAAAATTGCATTGGGATAATTTTCATGACTCTCTCTCATCCATAAAAAATGTTGACACAAATTTTTAAAACTTGAAAAAAATTTTTTTTCAAATTTTGAAGATGCTCTAAAATTTACAATTTTGGTCGAAAATATCTGGTTAACGAACTTGACCTTTATTTTGGGACCCTTAAGAAGTTTACTGAAGGCTGACTCGATTCGACAAATCATTCAAAAGTTAGCGTGGCTAGAACATTCCGGTAACCATACATACAGACAGACTAAAGACAGACACCGACAAAATTTTACGATTTTCGGAATCTGTTAGTGCCAAAACGTGAAGATTTGTTGAAGACCTGAGATCGCAAATTTGGACGATTACATTACACTCTCATGAATGAGAATGTAAAAATAATTCCGGGTAAAATTGTTTATTCAGGAATAGTTATTTAGAGCTTTAGCTGTTGTGTCGCTTTAGGAAAAGGTTACCATTCTGAATCAATCCTAATGATCTAACCCTCATTTTATACTTTGAAGGATTCTCCACATTTTTATTCGGGTGGTGTTTATTACAACTTAAACTATCATTATTCAAAAGAACAATAACTGAATGATTTCTGAATTATTACTTTTTAATAAAACCCACCAAAATAGGACTGTAGAAAATCCTTCACAGAATAAAATGAGGCCTAGATCATTAGGATTAAATAACAACCTAAACTTTTCTCTAAAGAGAAAGACAAAACTAATATTCGAAATAAATGCTGTTGAAAGTATAATTTTAACCTGAATTATTTTTCCTGAATTATGCTTAGAAGCCTCCATCAAGATTTGCAGAAATTATCAATATATCTAGTTTCGTCGATTTTATTAATCATTTGAAAATTAGACCACCTCTAAGATTGATTGCACATAGTGTACATCTTTAAAGCAGCCAATCCCGACGCAACTGAAACGTGTAAGTAATCTACTTCTGCTCCTTCTGTCGTAGAATGTAAGCAAGAGCAGGTTATTTTCGCAAGATAACATCGTACAACATTGTTGTTCGGAGTCAGGTCTTTAGCCGCGGATGAACTTACGCGGCAAACAGGAAATTTGGAGATTCACGTTCCGCCTCTAGATACTTTTCCAGAGCTACTAACTTTTGTACAATATTATGAGGAACAGTGTTGACAAACCAGATGAAGTGATCCCAGAAGCTATACTTTAAATATATTAAAAGTATAGCTCACAGGGACCATTAGCATCCATAATTTGCTCAGAATTTTCTATTTTCAATCGTAGCACAGAAAACGTTCTTTGTTTCTTCTGTAAAATTTCATTTTTTGGCTTTACCGGACAAGTGGATTACGCCAGATGAAAAATGGTTTACTCTAGATCAGAAGTGAAGTACAAGTGGGTTTTTGTGGAATACCATGTGTATTGTCGCAGATTACAAGTTGATTTCTCTGGTATACTAGAATTACCTTGAGTTGCTTTAATTACTCCGGGTCAAAATTCGATTACTTCGTATTACACTGGATTTCTTGCATTATACCAGATTACCAGTTCAAATAACTGAGTGGTCTAGTTCACTATTACAGTTATTTCACCCTCGGTTGCAGCATACATACTAGGATGGTTCAAGAATGCATTGGAATTTTTTTAAGAATTTGTATACATATCGCCCTAATATTTGTTTAAATCCATAAAAAAATTAATCCATTTTTTCGTTTAAAAAAAATTATGTTTAGTGGCGGCGCAATCCCCATGAAATCCCACACCAATTTCCCATAAGAAACAAAAAGACGTTTTCGTCAATTTCATTCAGAATCGCCAATTTTAGGTCAATCAAGTTGGAGCTCAACATTTCTCTCCACAATTAGTTATAGAATGGAAATAAATTTTAGTTTTTGAACATCGCCCCCATTAGTATATTTCACAGGGTCCCAAAAAACCTCATAAGTGAAAAAATGGCTTTGGCGACTTCTAGCACCGACAATGACAACTGGGTAAAGCCCACTTTTTTGGAAAATCGTTTTTTGCTATTTCAAATACTTTAGGTTAAGATCTATCAAAAGGTGTTTAAAAAATCTAAATAAATTACATTTTGCCAAAAAAGCGAAGACTTCAAGTTCCAGATTGAACTAGTTTGTTGAAAATTAATTTTACTAATTGAAAATCCACCTCTTAGATTAAAAATTTTACTATTTTGTTAAAAATCAACATTTTCAACCCCGCATTAACTTACTTCATTACTGGTTGGAAGTTTTCTATTTTTAGTTAAGACTTCCAATTTTTTCTTTGAATTTATACTTTATATATGGGGCATAATTTCTCAAGTGTACCCACCTAGAAAATGAAAGTTGTTGGATAGGGCTAGAAATTCGGTTAATGGTAGTCCTATTAGATAGTACTCTCCACAACAGCAATCAATTAATTTTGATGATTCTTAATCAAAGTGGAGGGGGTACAATTTTTGGTTTCTTCAGAAAGGCCTTACTTTCAAACATTTGCAACTTTTTTCCTATTGCTTTAAACAAATACTATTTCAAATACTTTAGGTTAAGATCTATCAAAAAGGGTTTAAAAAATCTAAAAAAAATTACATTTTGCCAAAAAACGAAGACTTCAAGTTCCAGATTGAACTAGTTTGTTGAAAATTAATTTGACTAATTGAAAATCCACCGCTTAGATTAGAAATTTAACTAATTTGTTGAATAATAGATTTAATACTTTTACGATGATTCATGATGATAAATTTAAATTTAAAGCTTTTTCGGGTTTCAATCGTGTGTAGTTAAATCCATTAATATAAAGCTATTTTTAAAAATGAAAAACATTGTTATTTAATTTTATATTAAAATTTTAAAAAATGAAGCATTTAAATTTTCATTCAAGAAAATTAATTTCCAATAACAAAAAACGAATTTTCTACAAAACAGTTTAATTTTGTACCAAATAGTTGAATTTTCACCCCGGGAATATGAATTTTCAACGACAAAAATAATTTTCAAAAAAATAGTTTAATTTTGTACCAAATAGTTGAATTTTTAGTAGTCAAACATGGAATAGTTAAATTTATAGTTAAAAAAATAATTCCCAACAAAAAATGTTTTCTTATAAAACAGTTTAATTTTCAACCAGAGATTCATTTTTATTTAAAATTATGAATCTTCAGCCAAAAACAATTAAATTTTAACAAAAAGAGTTCAAACTTCAACCAAGTAATTGAATTCTCATCCAAAAAAGATTAATTCTAAACAAAAATGTAATAGCTCATACTTCAACCAAAAAAGATTTTAATTTTAAATTTAAAAAAGTTGAATTCGCCCAAAAAAGGCCAATTTTCAACAAGAGTTAAATGTTCAACCAAGAAACATTTTTCAGTCACGAGAAAAAAAAAATTTCAACTAAACTGTTGAATTTTCAAGCAAAAAGATAATTTTCCACCAAGAAGATCAATTTTCTACCCAAAAAGTTATTTTTTCAACCCAAACTAGAATAGTTAAATTTTCAATTTAAAAAATTACCCCCCGCCCCCCACCAAACGAATTTTCAACCAAATTGTTAAAATCAAATAATATAAAGCTACTTTTAAAAATAAAAAACATTGTTATTTAATTTTATATTAAAATTTAAAAAAATGAAGCACTCGAAAAAATTCCTTTACAAATCATCACTAGTTAAAAACCCTTCAATTGGAATTTCTCTAAAATTAATATGTTATAATTTCAGATTATACAATTGTTGATTGCAACGAACAATTACTGTATAAATCAATATATATCCTCTCTCAAATCACAAATACTATTTACAGAAAGATAAAAAAATCTTTCACAAGATAAGAAAAGTTTCGCAATAAATCTCTCCTGTAAAATGAATTAATTTAACTTGCTATTACTTTATTTAGCAAAAGAATAAAAAAAATGGAACTAATTTTGGTAACGAAAGTGAATTCTAAAGACATTAACATAATAGCAGCTCAAAAATGAGTAATTTTCGAGTAAAGCTTAAGACAGGTGTCCAATACGATAAGAAAATAAATTAATCACCCAATTTATCCGCTCCTTTCAATAAAAGAATCAGCTCATCCACATATGCATATCTTGAAACGTCACGCAAATTTAACAAAGATTATTTTTATCATCAGCTACACAATCACGTCATAAATCACTTGGGACGTAGTATAGCAGAAAAAAAACGCGCGCGAAAGTAATTTTCTGTGCGGTTCAATGGATCCGAGATGAGAAGCACAGAAGTTTCATTTAGAAAAAATATTTTACGACTAGAATGAAACGACAAACTGATAAGATAACATAGAAAGTTAAATGCTATCAAGGCTGATAAGAAAGAATCAAAGAGCGACCCTCGAAACCTATCATCAGTTGAATGCAACTCGATTCCAGGGTGTCTGGCGAAATTTTCTTTTCAAATTCTCGTATCAGAATTAACATTTCTTCCGGTTTTCAAAAGTTTATAAAATTAATATTCTTTTATCGGAATGATTTTCGGTTTAGGATCAGTTCTAAAGAAAGTACCTTGAAATGAAAAGTGAAAGTATGTGTATCAGAAGAATGAGACATTTATTACTTCCAAGCTAAAATTTAAAAAAAAGTTCAGGATCATTAAAATTTAAAAATTCGAACTCTTGAAACTGAAGATTTTTTATTTGAACTCATTAAACTGCAAAATTCCAAACTTTCAAAAATTGAACAGTTCAAATATTTCTGTTTCAAAAATATAAATTCAAGCTATTAATAAAAATGTCAAAAATAAAACATGTCCCTCTTCAAATTCAGTACAAAAATTAATTAAATTCGGTAACCAAAATTACTTCCCTTCCAACTCAATAAAAATTTTAAAAGCAAAAGAAGTGCCTCTTCCGGTTCAGAAAAACTTGAAAACCAAAATTTCCTCCCTTCCAACTCGATAAAAATCTTAATAATAAAAAATTACCGTCTTCCGATTCAGAAGAAAGATTTAAATTAAAAAGTTTCACCCTTCAACTGAATAAAAATGCTAAAAAGAAAAAAAATGATCTTTCCTAATTGAGAAAACAAATAAATAACCAAAATTTTGTTCCAACTCTAGAAAAATCTTTAAAATAAAAAATTTCCCTTTCCAATTAAGAAAAAATTAAAACTTCCTGCCATCCAACTCATTAGAAATGATAAAAAAATAAAAAACGCACCTCTTCCAATTCAGAAAAAATTGAAAACCAAAAATTCCTTCCTTCCGGCTCAATAAAAATAAAGAAAAATTATTCTCTTTCCAATTCATATAATATTGAAAACAAAAGTTTTGTTCCTTCCAACTCGGTAAAAATCTTAAAAACATCAAATTTCCATCTGCCAATTCAACAAAAATAAAATTTCCTAGTTTCAAACTCAATAAAATTTTTTTAAAATACCGAATTTGCCCGCCTTGAATAAAAAAGTAAAAAAAAAATGTCTTCTTCCAATTCAGAAAAAAAACTTTTCAAGTAATAACATATTGAAAACCGAAATTTCCTCCCCTTCAACTCGATACAAATGTAAAAAAGGAAAAATTACGCTCTTAAAATTCAGAAAAATGATCAAAAATAAAAAGTTTCACCCTTCAACTTTATAAATTTGATAAAAAGAAATAATTGCCTCTTCCAAGTCAGAAAATAAATTTCGTTCCTTCCAACTCTATAAAAATCTTAAAATTAAAAAATTTCTTTTCCGAATCAGAAAAAAAGGTCGTGTCTTCCAAATCGATAAAATCGTTAAAACAAAAAAATGTTCCTCTTCAAATTCAGAAAAAAAAAATTAAATTTACTCCCTTCCAACTAAAAGAAAATATTTTAAAAATTGCAATTTTTTAATTTAATAATTTTTTCTAAGATGAAGTCATTCAGTTTACAGACATAATTCTAAAATCTGTATGTATTTTAAAAAATTTCGATTTCAGTTCTTCCTTTTTTCGCGTACATTTTCAATTTAAAAGCCTTTGAATTATAAAAATTAAATCTAAGAAAAGTCATAGAAAACCTTATTTCACAATTTTTCAACAACTTTACATTATGTTGGTATGTTTCACCGAAAATTGGTATTAAAAAAAAAAAATTAATTTTTTTTTGGTTTAAAATTAGGTTTGAAGGCTTTTACACTCAAGTTTTTTTTGTGTTGAACGAGAATAAAACAGTTTTCTTAAAATTCCTGGTAAAATTTAAATAATGTTTTATTTGGTAAATTAATTTTAAGAGAATATTAAAAAATGAGAAAACCTTCTTTGCCAATCATCTCCTGTTTCCTCACCATTTTGAGGAGAGGACGTCTGCCATTTGCAACGATGCAGGCTGAACTTTAAACAATTTAGTTATAAAGACACTGGAGATTCCAAAGTATCTTTTTTCAACTCCAGTGTTTCTGCGATATCGTATACCTCTACCCATAAAGTCTCTGCCTCGTTGGGCTTTGGTGGATTTTTGACAGAAATAGTGTGATCGCTAAAAAGCCGCGATGGGTCAGCGAGAAACAGTTGATTCTCTCTGATCCATTTCTTTCTCTTCTGTATTCTCCTGCTTGCATCACACAACACCTTTATTTTGTCAACAATATGCTGCTTGATTATCAGCAGCTTTGACTTGCTCAGCATGTGATTGTAGATCCTCAGTCCTGGGGTGAACTTTCGAAACCTTTCCATCAACGGTCTACCAGATGTTATGTAGTCAGTCACACACTGAACAGGGGGCGCATTCTGTCTTGCCCATTTGATCTTCTCGTTCTGCTGATGCAACCGTCTTTCGCAGGGAGGCATCTATTTGAGCCGGACCTTGGGGCTTAGAAGGAATCTGCATGTCAATATTCCACCTTGTTCTGAAATCGCTATCAGCTTCCAGAAAGTACATTCTTTTTCGCGGTTGGTCTTAATGTCGCTTCATCATCTTCGTCTGCAGCTTATTCAAGAAGCGGTTGGGGAAGTGCTTCATGTACATATGTACACATATGTACACGCGCCCTAAAGCCTTCATGAGCGGAGCTTCCATGATGAACTAGAAGAATACAATTAAATTCTAATTACAATCACGAGCGCGAGTCAACAATAATGACCTTGTCTGAGGTCAGCAACTCATCAATTTCAACGGCGTGTTACGTCGGCTTAATCCTCCTGTTTAGAGTTTAGAATAACGAATGACTGGAATGAAAGTGACGTCCACTTCTTTCGGCTCGAACGAGAATCGGAGCGCCACACGCGAGAAAATGACACAACCAAGGAGTGAGAGGGTCGACCGGGAGAAAGAGACAGTTCGCCAGTTCGGTTTCCCACAGAGTGGCGACGCACGGTCGATTGGCTCTTTACTTCCTACCTTGAACGTCGTCTGCCACCTCATGACGTCAGTTGGAGGTGTGTTGGCTCGGGTCAATACACGGGTCCTCCGTAGCATCTTGATCCTGGTTCCCTAGCACTCTTGAACGAGCAGGAATCTCGTCCACTGCGCATGTGCTAAGGAACCTCCTCTTCTTAGTCCATGAAGTCTTTTGCTGTTGAATCCCGCACCCCGCAGCCTCAGACAGTTGTTTTTGTGGGTGGTTTATCCACCTCTGTTTTTCAGTCTTGACGGACATGAAATCAGGCGGTAAGAGAAAAAAAATTAACCAGAGTGATTATAATCATTCCACGTGGAATCCCGTGGTCTGGCAAGTATTGATTTCGGTCGGACAACATAATCTCTCTAGTTTTGACAGGTGATAAGTTGTTTATATTTTAAAGTTAATTGCATGGATTTGAAATGATGAAGTTAGTTAGTTGAAGTAACACTGGATACAACAAACAAATCAGTGAGTTTTAATTAGATATTGTCCATCGAAGTCTTATATTCTAGGCTAATATTTCACGTAACATTTTAAATTATTGTTGGATTAAAGTAATTTACTCTAATCAAGATAAAATAAATAACAGCAAATACTAGCATTTTCTTAAATGCTAGCCGTAGAACTCTTATATCCTAGGCTAGTATGGTGACTGCTCGCAGACAGCCCATGTATTTTGATTCGTTAATCTAAACTCATTTCCCTAGTGAATTCTGGAAGCTAAGAACTATGATTTCTCTTGCTTTTTTCTTGTGCGGGGCAGTGAATTACCCCGTCACAATACATTCAATTAGAAAATAAGTTTAACAACCACCGCAGGGTCCCACTGGGAGCAACTTCCATGTAAAAATGACACCGGCTCCCAGTAGGACCACGGTAAATCCGAATCGTGCCCACGTCTCACAACCGTGAGATGGGTAGTCATAGAACACGACGAAATTAAAACGTCAGGTCAGCGACACCCTCCTGTATTTTGAGGACACGAAGCGACCCAAGGATGACATCTTTTTGCATCCATCTTGCAAGTACCGTGGCATATTTTTGGCACGCAGGTTTGGCTTTGAGGTTACGATCAAGTGATATTTTCGCACCTACATGTTGTATTCGGAATGAGCTGAGAATTCGATCACGAATATAGTTCGCTTCTCAAAGTCTTAGAGAACAATGTCAAGCATCGTGTGTGCAACGGAGACTGCTCTCCGAAAATCGCAGCTCCAGAAAATTTGGCACTTCTCGTTTTGGACAATTGTCTCTATCTCTCTTGGAGCGTTCGGTAGTGCAGGGTCGCGGCCAACACCATAGGAGCGACAAAGATGGTAATGACGCACTTTTAGGGCCGCATTATGTATGTAGATATACGTTGTTTCTGCGTGGGTGGAACACCCCGATAGTATGTGTTCTAGGTACTCAGCGTGTGTATGAAACGCTCTGCACCTATCGCTTGGAACTTCTTGACATGAAATGCGGTAACGGTATGCTAAGCTGGAAATGACACCATTCTGGCATATAAAAATAAAACCACCTTTACCTGAATTAGGCACTGCTAATCTGAGGAAAGCAAAAGTTTGCTCCTTCGAAAAGGACTATTTTTCTACATTTTTGTGAAAGTTTTTGTGCATTTTCTTGTAGAGTAGCTGTTGGTGACATGTTGCAAACTCTGCTTCCTTCGCTTCGGCTTTCAGAAGTGAAGCATCTAGATGGAGTAATGCACTTGCCTCACTTCTGATGTTAAAATTCAGGCCAAGGGTCTCGGCCGCTTACTCCGCGGCTTTGTAGAGAAACGCTCCTTTACCAATCACCTCGTGGTTCCTGACCATTTTTAGGAGAGGATCTCTGCCGTTGGTAATGATATAAGCTGTACTTAAAACAATTCGGCTATAAAGACACTGGAGATTCAGAAGTCCGTGTCGGCCTTGACGGCGTGAAATGTATAATCGCGAAACTGACGGATTGAGGTGCAATCTTTCATGCTTATGCATGATCTTACGTGTGGTGATATCAAGGGCCTCATGTTCATTCTTAATCCATTGAAACACTCCAAACCAGTAGAGTGGAACCGGGATGGCAAGCATTTTAGTTGCAGATACCTTGTTCAACGCCGACAGATTGCCATCGCCCTGAAAGACGCCTCTCTGGAAGGTGACGTTGTTCGTTGTGTACTGCTTGGGTAAAAATGGAACTTTTTATGTCTAGTGAACTTAATTACCATACCTTTATAATTTTTGGGGTCGCTCAATCCAATTTTGATGTCAAAATAACCCGATTAGATCGTACTTTGTGGACTAAATCACCATATCTATATGATTGTTGTTTACTGTAGATTTCCTTTGCCTCTCACGTTTCAGGGTGTTTAATTTTAAACGAATTTTAGTATTTTTGCTATACATAACAATGCAAAAACGGGCAAACCTGATCGGAGCGCCATCTGTTGGAATTATTTGAACTACGATACCCCTCCGGTGCTAAGAGAACAACTACCGCATACACATACACGGGCGATGCATAGGGCTGGTGCCGACGTAACACTATATAGATGGGAATATGCAAGTTGTCATCCTGGTTCCCCGCGAAATTCAAAATCGCTAACTTTATATCGAATTTTTAAGAGATGAAATTTGGTCTAGAACCTAATTAAATAGTAATGTGTAGCAAAATTGAAGTAAAGTTAGCTGTAATATTTGAAGATAATAATATCATTAGGAAGATCAATGTTTTTAAACTTTATAAGATAATGATCAATTGAAGAGAAAAAATGGCAAACTATTCTAATTGCCGATAAAACGTAGGTTTTAACTATTAATTCGAAATTTTATGTAATTCGATATGAATATAAAAATGCATACATATAGTAAAAAATATATGTTATTATTAAATTTAAAAAAACAAATACGAGTTCCTAACCTTACTTTCTTTTGGATCTTATTTCGCTGAAACATACCAAAAAAATGCTCACAGGCAATTTAATGTCATATAACCACAAGCTTCAGACCCCAGATATTTAAATTATATAGTTTCAGTCATAAATATGAGTACCTACTTCACATAATTTTGCATTACAATTCGGTTCCCATTTGCCGCGTCTACAATTTATAATTCATATTGACGGTCTTTCGCTTTGTCCTAGTGGGAAACGATACTGTTTAAATGCATCTTCCCTTCTGTTTTTACAAGACGGAGCACTATAGCAGACCATTTTCATTATATTCTAAACTTAATTTCAACTAAAATACTACTCTACTTACTCGCTTGACTTGTGACAGGTTATAAACATAAAGTTTGAAAATCAAAAGTGGACGACACATTTTTTCATCTTCGCATCTTGTTGTTAGTTTCGTTATTATTTCTGAAATGTATATGGATCAAATGTAACCTTCGAAGTATGAAAAATGAATAAAAATTAAGTTTTTAAGATAAAATTCAAATAAATCATAATAATTACATCAGTAAAAATCATCGAAATATGATTTTATTTATCCCTTATCTGTTAGGAATCTTAACATTTATTATGATAATTAAATGACGAAAAAAATACTACCCTTAAGCATGAAAAATTACCCTTTATAGGGGTTGAAATATCAAATTGTGCATTTTCACGCGCAATTGTTTGGACATTTTAGTACTTAAATGGTTTAGGACAATACAAGAAAGGGATCTTTTGCATATTACGTAACATTTTTAATTGCATCTTCTATTTAAAAAAGCGATATGCTACTAAATATCTCGCAAGTATCGAACACATTGTGGTCGAAAACGAGAAAATTGTAAATAATTGTTTAATATTGGGAAATAATTCTGTTCTTAACATTTTGCTACCACACTATAATTTGTAAACTTTTTTACATTTTCAAAGAGACAAGAAAAATCAAATTATAAGCAAAAACTTATTTCGAAGAATTCAAAAAAAAATTAGAAGCTTTTTAATAATTTTTAAAGATTTCAGGACATTATTTTTTTTTAGATTACTGGGAGAATTTTATATGGTTTAGACTTAATTTTAAAACAATAATTTTAAGTTTTGAAGATTTCAAAATGTGTGGAAAAAGAATGTGGAAGACTTCAAGATAATTTTTATTTTTCAGGACTTAAACAGTTTTCAGCTAAATTGAATTTGGCAGGGTGTCAAGAAAATAAAAAATGTGTTCTTAAGAGACATTGAAAATTTCAAATGATTTTTTAAAATGAAATTTAAGAGAAAATTGAAGAAGATTACAAGATATTTCAAATTATTTCCTAAAATTTTTTTAAAAAGTGTACAAGATTTTAAAGCAAAATTTTGCAATATTGTCATATTAGATCATTTTAGAAAAAATCTGAGTAAGTTTAAGAGATATTTAGAAGTATTAAAACGATTCAAAAAGAATTTAAACGTATAAAGGTATTTACATTTTTTTAAGGTTTCAAGAAAATAAAAATAAAATCATAAGGTTTCTAAGAAAAATTAAAATGATTTTTTATTTTGAAAAATTAATTTAAAGAGAATATTTTTTAAAATTTCAAAACATTTCGAAAGATTTGTAAAATTGTCAAAGAAGAATCTTAAAGACTTTAGGCAAATGTTTTTTCATTTGGCTGAATTGAAAAGAAATTCATAAAAAATTTGAATAATTATAAAAGATTAGAAGGTTGAGAAATTCTGAAAAGATTAAAAAAAAAAAAGAATTGTCTCAAGATTCATCATGAAATTTTAAATGATTTTTTATTTTGAAAAATAAACTTAAAGAAAAATTGAAAAAGATTTCAAAACATTTCAAACTATATCCTAAAATTTCGAAAAATAGTGTAGAATATTTTAAAGCAAAACGTTTCAATTTGGTAAGATTGAACAATTTTTAAAAATCGAGTATATTCAATATATATTCAATATTTTTCATAATGACAATAACGATTGATTATATAAACAATTTGTTTATATAACTAAAAGTTTCTGCAATAATGAATATAGGACAGCTAGGAGTCTTTGGCAAAATATTTCAAGTTGAATCAACAAAAACAAATGAAGCCTATTCATGAAAAAGTAGTTAAAATGTGGATTTGCTTATAAAAATTGTTTGATTTATTGGTAAAAATCCGTTTTTCTTGAAAAGTGTTTACTGCGTATTATTATATTTTACATTCAATAAAAAATCTATGGATTTAAAATAACTAATCATTGCGAACAAAAAAAACTTATTTTGTTTAATAGTTTTTTTATAACATTATAAACAATTTTTTCTCACAGTAAACTGCTGGACATTAGTTCTAGTTACTCCTGTTCAATACTTCTGATTGATTTGGAATTGTATGCAAGTGTAAAGGTCGAATGTAAGTAATTTGTACAAAGTTGAATGTTATTTTTAATACTTTGTTTTTTTAAATAATTTTTTGCATGAAAAAAGCTCCAAAAAATATCAGATTCTATTCTAGGAAAATAATATATTTTTGTATCGAGCCACTGTTCTGTTTGAAAATTCTAATTAAAAATAACATTTTTCCTTTAAGAAACTTCACACATACTTCTATTTTTAAATATAATTGGTAAACATTATGAAAAAAAATGAATAAAATTTATAGAAAATAAATTTGTTGCGAAAATTTTAAAGTCAATATTCTCGAACATAATGGAAAATCGAAACTGCTTTGGCAAAATATAATACTTAGAAAATAATAATTCTACATTTTATCTGAAATGTTTCGGAAATTATACAAAACCCTGTTGAATTAGTTCCATAAACTTGATAAAATTATAAAGCATAGATCAGATATTCAGCTTAAGACAGATCACAGAAAAAAGCTTGAGAGTAGGAAAGAAAGTTTTCTGTGCATTTGTACCCGAACATAGAGTCAAATCGAGAATCTCACTCCTGTTTTTAGTCTGGAATGTGAGAGTATCACCCCGATTCAGAATCTCCAGCTCTGTGCCTGCTATATATACAAATAAATGTCTCCCTCTGTCGTTGATGTTTGTGCTTCCCCACACCGTGTGGTGAGAGTTTGCATCACAGCTCAACAGCAGAGAGATTTTATTCTCCTCACAGTGCCGAATTAGAGCCTCCACCTCTCTAGGAGGCCGAGGTCCTTCGGCATCGACAGGGAAATAAGCCGAGGCGATCAACACCTCTAGCCAGAACACGATGAGGCTAATGGTTTTTTTTTATAGAACCCACCGGAAATTTCTGGGAGCGAATAAACATGGCAAAAACTGGTTTTTCGTTTATAGTGCTTTCCATTCAGGTTCTACGACAAAATCAAGACCACCATCGTATTCTACGTGCAAAAATACATGGAAGACATATGTTGCATAATTTAAAATGACGTTAGATTCGAAAGAATCGAGAGGATTCTAGAGAAAATCACCTGCCCCCGGCTTAGTTAGGTATAGCAAATCATCTGGTCTAATAACCAAACTTATCATTTTATTTTCAAAATGCTATACACGTATCCGATGTATTTTTTCACGAAGAGTATGATCGTGTTACGGGTATTATTATAGAATTTATCTGATATGATCATTTTTCGAGAATATTATTATTGAAATTTATAAAAATCTGAAATGTTACACCTGTAAATATGTATAACACAACAGTATCCTTGTCAATCTTCGTCCACTTAAACGAGCTTGAGAACTTTTGTTGGGAAACGTACAAATTGCATGCTGATTAATCTGCATCATGGGGATTCACGTCTCAGACATTAAAAGGCTAATTCAGGGACCCTAGATTGGGTAGGTCATCCAGAGCCGCAAAGGCTCCAGGAGTTCGCACCGCTCGTGGTGGACTGCCCCCTGAGGAGCCTTTCACCACTGGAGGTGGGTTAGAAGAGTGTCCTGGAACGGGCCCCTCATTGTTTTTGTTTTGTTTTTCGTGTTTCATTTAATTGTCTCACGAGGAGCTAGGGAAATAAGAAATACCCTCTGCAGAGCCCTACTTGCAGGGGGTGGGTCTACATACTATGGGATTCGACCTGGTGTCGCAAAGTGCCCGTTAAGGCACCTCCAATGAGACCACGGCCTGCCTGTCTCTACTGAGGGGGGCAGGACGGGATGATCAAGGATTTTTTAACCTTGGTACTATTCAGCCTTTGATATGGCGATCACATCGTAATTTGGGAGCATGAGAACTCGCGCCCTCGATATTCCAGGAGGCTTCGCCATTACTCCCTGGAAGGATCGCTCCTTAGTTCAAGTCCCACTGACTAGAGTCCGTCAATTCCCCAGAGTAGCTACACCCCGCGATGCAGTCTCTTTGGTTCACCTATCCAGATCTATAGCCCTATGATACCCATAAGCCCTCCCACCAACTAGAAGGTCCCGCGATCCCTAGGGAGAGATATGGAGAGGTTATATAGTAACTGAGATTGGCGGCAGTGAAAGGTGGCGGTTATGACGTGACTATTTGAATTCCACCTCCGCTTATCTTGAAGCATTCCAACTAGTGTATCATGCGCTCTCTAAAGTGAAAGTATTCAAGATTAAAAATGCATCCATTTCTATTTGTTCTCGCAGAACCAAGTTCGGGTAATTCTTTTTTTTCAAGTAACTCATTACAGATACGCTAAATAGCAAAAAAAAAATTAACTCGTTGCTGTTAAGTTACTTTAAGAAGTAACGTCAAATTCTGTAAATCAAGCACAACTTAAATAAAATATACCCATAATATATTCCAACATATAACCCGAATACGTAAAATAAAATGATATATATGTTACGACTTATTTGAATCATCAAATTATCAATAAATTTCATTTTATTATTCAAAATCTAAATAAATGAATTAATGTGCAATTTTTACACCTTTTAATATCAATCTTATCTTAATGAATTCATTAATGTTACAATCAAATTATTTCAGTAAAGTAAAATTTATTGTAACTCAGTTTGAAATTTCCTGTAAACTAATAAACTTAGGAGCTACTTATACTATCCCACACAAGGACGGTAGGCTAAGGAAAGAGAAAGAAGAAGCCAACACAATAGAACCGCAAGACAAAGTCCGCGCTACTCCTAATACATAGATGCTGAGACGGTTTCATGTTTCAGCCTCCTTCTCCGCTTAAAATCCAATGCCACTTATTAGCCTTTTGACAGCTCTGATACTTTCGAGTCATAGCTCGACTGTGAAATGTTAATTAACCATTCAAATTGTTAATTAACATTATAACTTCATTCACCTAAAATCTTACCTGCAGTTCAGCCATCTATTTGATGAATTTGGAAAACTTTCATCATGTATCGGTATCTCAGCGATGAATATTAATGAATAAGACTATTCCTAGTGAGAAGAATCAGTACTGTGAATCAATTGTTTGTAGATGTATTCGAATACTAACAATCATGAAAAGAATTACAATCGAGCTTCAATGAACTAATAGACGAAGAACCCAGATACGCATAATTACTATAATTATCTCAACAAATTACGAGAAAACTGCAAAAGTAATATTGCGAACTCCAAATATTTTTAACAATCAATAATTAAATAAATAGTTATTTTGGTATTCAGGTCCAAGTGATCGGGTGGTTCACTATCACGATATATCAATAAACTAACTGATTAGAATGTTTATTATAACTGCATTAGAAATAATTAATAAGGTTTTCAGATTCATTACAAACAACATTTATGTTATAAACGTCCACAGTTGAGAACTTGACGGACTGATGGCAATTGCTGAGATGCCCATTTAATATTCCGAATTAGTAAAGTGAAATTTAACGGCATAGCAACGGTGCGTGGCTGCACGTGCATCAAAGATTGTTTAGTCTTTATTTTATCAGTGTCAGCATTTTGAGCCAACTTGGACTTCAGTCTGTCATACCTTTTCTATAGGAATCAGCAGAAAACACTTTCATCCTACCTTCATACGAGGGAATGAGGTTGATGCTTCCTTACTTTATCCGCTTTTCCTCGCACATATCGCGCCGTATGCGGTCGCAGTGAAGGCTCAATGCTGGCAAAGGGATCTCCCGTGAGGGAGAGATTTTTGGACTTAAGTAGAGCATCGTGGTAATATGTAGTTAAAGTGGAGAGGTTATATAGTCCGTTATATTGGCGGCAGTGAAAGATGGCGGGCGATGACACAACTATTTGAATCCCGCATCTGCTCATTTTGAAGTAGTGGTCAGACTAGTACATCATGCGCTCTCTAAAGTGCTAGAGATCCACTTATTTTATATTCGTGATTGACTTTAGTGCGTTGCAAAACCTGCAGCGTCACAATACACAAGCTTCAATAAATTAAATCAAAACGTCTGCAGCTTTTTTTCAGTGAAAGTATTGAAGCGCGAGAGAAATAGGAATTTTAAATATGTACAAATTTTTCTTTTTCAAATATAAATTCGAAAAAAAGTTTTTTTGCTCTATGCTTGTATTATTAGTGATTTTAGAGTATATACTTTAATGTGCAAAAAAAAATAGTGGATGACCCTATAGTCATAATCAAATTTTTTATGATTATAAAATATTCTGCATTAAATATTAAAAAACTCTTCAAAACCTTACGGGTGATCGCCAAAATTTTGACCACCTCAAGTCCCAGTCAATTTCCATTTTTCCTTTGAATAACACATTAAATTTTAGACGACTTCGTTTAAAAATTATGCATTAAAAAGTGCGCAAAATATATTGTCATGGACCTGTTTTAAACTACAAATTAAAAATGACACCCTTCATTGCATTTATACATATTTGTTCTTTTTTCTGAAAAAGTGATTGTATCAACTTTTACTTCGTTTTAAATTAATTTAAAATAAAATCACATCTACATATAGAAACTATTTTTCTTCCAGAGGTCGAAGATGTTGTAGATTCTATTGTGTTTTTACTAAGCGAACGAAGTTCCATGATAAATGGAATTGCCTTACCAGTCGATGGAGGATTTTTAGCTACATAGGCATTTTTCTATTTATTATAAATCCATGAAATGGGCCCATGAATGAAAATGATTATAAACCCATTGTAGAAAATAAGTTGTATGTTTTTAATAAAAGCTATTTTTTAAAATTTTATATTTTGGTTCTAATAGTTATATTATTTTAATATTATGAACTTTGATACTTCAAGAAAAAAATGTTAAATTTTTAATGCAATTGATTAACTGTTATGAAAGTATCGCAATAATGGAATTATGGTGATAATAGGACTCGATAAATCTTTCGACACATCCCCACTATTCTTCTGTAAATTCTGCCTTCACTGTAGAGCTGACACGTTAAAATTGCCAGCAACCAGACCAGTTCACAACGTTTCGAGGGCTTATCGAGAAAAATGAATATCACTTTTGAAGGAAAACGCATTCTTGTTACCGGAGCAGGACAAGGTAATAAACCGATAAACTATTTGTAAAATTAACTTTTGTAAGGGAATGTTATGGAAAGGGAGCAAAATGGAAAGACCGAAAACTCATAATGTGTAGAAATAAATAAATGTTTGTAAAGTTATCCTAAGATTATGGGAGTAATCGATATTATATAACTCGCAAAGTCGATAAGGCAGTTTCCTTTTTGCATGCAAATAAAAAGTTTTTTAAATAATCTATTAATAAATCAGGATGTAAGTATAACAATCTGCAATAACTTCACTTTTTAGATTTGCAATTAATGTAGGGAACTTAATTGAATCCCGTAAAAAAATATTGATAACATTTTTCTTTTTGCCTTGTCAGGGTTTATTTGTGCTTGAGCCAAAAAATGTTTAAACTAAACAATGTTCAATTTATAAATGTTCAGAGTTTAATAACTGTAGTTTTAAATATTTTAACAATTGTTTTTTATTGAATTTGAATCGTTTAATTTCAAATTAAAAGCGCCTGTAGTTGAAACCATTTTAGATTTCGTAAAGAAATGCTTTTGAAATTCCAAATTCTTTACTTTAGAACGCTCCGAGTTTAAACTTAGTAAAATGATTTTTTTTTAATAATTCGAAATTTTGAATCTTCAACATCTAAAAATCAAGATTCTTTAATTTTGATGCATTCGATTTCGAAAGAGTTTAATTTGAAATGTTTTCCTTTTGAAAATTGTCTAATTTGGAAGGCTTTGAATTTGAGTTGATTTCATTTTTAAGACTTAATAACATCTAAATTAAAGTTAAGTTGAAAGTTAAATTGAATGCTGCACATTCCTTTGTGAAATTGTTGCATATATGTAGATAAATATTCTACGTTTATAATTTGAATTGTTTCATTTGGAATGCCTTAATTTTTAATATTTCAAGTTTGAAGTTTTCCAACATACAATATTGTTGACTTCTACCTGGTACACGGAAAAAAAAAGTTTTCGAAACTTTAGTTGACAGTATAAGGCTTTCGTGCATAGGGCACAAATTTATAAAAATTTCTATCAACAGTAATTAAAAGGTTTAAATCGTTTAAGATAATCCTCAAAATAATGAAAAGAGTCTGCGATTTATTTCATGACTCTCGAAATATCTTTTCAGTCCTTTCACTATTTCGAGAGTCATATGGAATACTTCCCGGACTCTTTTCATTATTTCGAGTATGATCGTGAACCTTGTAATGAACGTTATACGAAATTTTTAGAAATGTATGCCCTAACCTACACTGTTAGAAGTTCATGAAATTTCATGGAAATGTTAGTGAAGCTTTTTACACTACGGTTAGTGAAAAACTCATTGAAATTTCATGCAACACTGAAATTTAAATAGCCTTATTGAAAGTTCAATGTAATTTTTGAAAATATTTTAAGAGATAGTAATTGAATTTTTTGTAAATATATATTCAATGTAAATAGTGAAACTTTTTAAAGAACAGTTCTTTGAAATTACTTACGATTTTAATAAACTTTCATTGAAATTTCAAAGTGTGTAATGAAAAGAAATTTATAAAAGTTCATTAGAATCATTAAAAATTTTAATGAATATCCTGTGAAATTTCAAAGGAAACAATGAAGTACATTTAAAAATATTATCTTGAAATTTTCTTAAATTTTATTTAACATTTATAAAACTTAAATGTAAGTACTAAAAATGTGTCAATGATAAAACGTTGACATTTTTTTAACTCGTGTGAATATTGTATAAAATTTCAGTAGGAAATGAAAAAAATTTAAGGCAATATTTTAAAATTTGGTTAGATATTAATGAATATTATCTGAATTTTAGTTAACATAATAAAAAAAATTTAATTTATGCAAATAGGTTTAAAAATGTCTTAACGTATTGGAAGTTGATTATATAAGTCTAAGCTACGCAAAATAACAACTCAACTATACGTAGCAAAAGTTTATTAAATTTAAAAATGACATGTATTCTTATACACAATCCGTATTTAACTTAAAATTATTAGAAAGTTCCCCCAATTTTTTAGCAAGGTTGTATGTAATTTCAAAAAAATGTATTATTCGATAGAAAAATATATCACATACAAAGCTTCTAAATTTAATTTCATGAATTATTTCTAAATTTTGTTCATATTTTTATTTATGTTTATTAAATGTAATGAAAAATGTTTCTTTATTTTCAATGCATGTTTATAAAATTTACGTTAACCAAAGTGAAATTTATTCTGTCACCAATAATATTTTATGTACAAGCAATTGAAACAGGTTTCAGAGTCGATTTTATGAAATTTCAATAACTTTTACTTCAAAATTAAGTTTCGTGTCACTGAAAATTAATGAATATGGATTCAAATTGATTTTCAAAGCCAAATTTATGAAATTTCAGTGACATAAGTCATTGAAAACTGACTGAAATTTCAGGAAATTTCTAACCGCGAGTCCAGGCTTCGAGTCTCAGCGGCAGTTTTCAATTGAGAAATAAAAATAAAAAATGTGAATAAAATTGACTACAAAATAAGTTTTTGCAGACAGCATCCGCAAATGCACCAATTTTATAGAAAAAAAAACAACTTATGATTGTATGTAAATTTGTAAATTTATTAATTTACCCAGGTTGAAATTATAACTTGCAAATTATAATTTGAAAATTTTGAAATTATATTTTTTAAATTATAAATAATAAATTTATCACGTAACCCAGCAATAAATTCCAAAACCATCAATTTCGAATTCTGAAATTTCAAAATTAGACCCTCTGCAAATTTATTTATTAATTCAAGTCTGCCAATAGGATTTTTTTATTTTATTTTTTTTATTTACTTGGGATGATATCTTCAATAACATTAGGCCGCGAATTGGCACACATTTTAAACTTTATCTTGAAATTGTCCGTATAGGTGCATTGAGACGGTTATCCGGGCACGTATGGTAAGATTTGATTCATGACCGCCCCTTCGATTTTTGATTTCATTTTAATTCACTTAAGGTGATATCTTTAATAATATCAAGTTTAAAATTGGCAAACATTTAAAATTCTATATTCAAATTATCCGTACAGGTGCATTGTTCGGATTTGACCAACGTTCACACACAGGATTTTTGATTTACTTTTATTTTCATATACAAAATAGACCCAAATTTCGAGTTTTCTTAAAAAATCGAAAATTCAAATTTCAATGGCACAAAACGTAACGAATTATTACATTCTCATCATAATGAGAAGGTATTGCTTTTATTTGAAAAATGACCTTCATGGATTCCATGAAATGTCGACATTTTGAGGCCCCCTGAGTCAGAAAAAAAAGTTTTTACGTCGGTGTCTGTCCGTCTGTCGTTGTCGTCGTCGTCGTCTGTATATCGGATAACTTTCGAAAGACTAATCGGATTGACTTCTGCTTTGGCACACAGTTTCAGGGACGAAAAAGAAAGATCAAGTTCATTTACCAGCTATTTCGGGTAGAAATTAAAAAAGTTAGGGCACTTACAAAATTCTTTAGACCCTTTTTTCGAAATTCATAAATTTCATGGACGTGCACACGTAGTACTCCCAAATTGGAAAAAAATTATTTTCACGACTTTATTCAATACACAGAAAATTGACAGAGTTATAGCATTTTCAAAATCTCCCCAACAAAGCAAAATTAACATTTCAAGCCAATTAACACATGATATGGAAAAAAAGTCAGGAAAAGAAAAGTGTTACTTTTTGATAGTCCTACAAGATTATCATGGCGACTTTCTTAGTTTTCTTGAAAATTCGAACATACAAATTTTATTGGCACAAAACATAATGAATTATAACATTCTCATCATAATGAGAAAGTATTTGTTTTATGTGAAAAATGACTTTCGTGGATTCCATTTAATGTCGACGTTTTGAGGCCCCCTGAGTCAGAAAAAATTGTTTTTACATCGGTGCCTGTCCGTCTGTCGTTGTCGTCGTCGTCGTCGTCGTCTGTATATCCGATAACTTTCGAAAGACTAATCGCATTGGATTGTGCTTGGGCACACAGTTTCACGGACGGAAAAGAAAGATCGAGTTCTTTAACCAGCTATTTTGGATAGAAATTCCAAAAATTAGGGCACTTTCAAAATTTTTTGACCATTTTTTTTTCGAAATTCATAAATTCAATGCACGTCTGCCCGTAGTACTCAAAAATTAAAACAAGTTACTTGTACGACTTTTTTTAATACAAAGAAAATTGACAGAGTTATAGAATGTTCAAAATCTGCATAAAAAGCGCTAATTAAAATTTCAAGCCAATTAAAGCATGGTATTAAAAAAAGTCAGGTAAAGAAAAGTGTTACTTTTTGATAGTCCCACAAGATTCACAGTACGACTTTTTGAGTTTTCTAAAAAAATCGGAAATTCTTTTTTTATTGGCACAAAACATAATGACATTCTCATCATAATGAGAAGGTATTGGTCTTATGTGAAAAATGACTTTCGTGGATTCCATTTAATGTCGACGTTTTGAGGCCCCCTGAGTCAGAAAAAATAGGGTTTACGTCGGTGTCTGTCCGTCTGTCGTTGTCTTCGTCGTTGTGTCGTCGTCGTCGTCGTCGTCTGTATATCCGATAAATTTCGGAAGAGTAATCGAATTAGACTGTGCTTCCGCACACAGTTTCACGGACAAAAAAGAAATATATAAAGTTCGTTAACCAGCTGTTTTGGGTAGAAATTCAAAAAGTTAGGGCACTTTCAATATTTTTTTGACCATTTTTTTCAAAATTCATAAATTCCATGCACGTCCCCCGTAGAACACAAGAAATAAAACAAATTATTTCTCCGACTTCCTTCAATACGAAGAAAATTGACAGAATTATAGCATTTTCAAAATCTCTCCAAAAAAGCGAAAATTAACATTTCAAGCCAATTAAAGCATGATATGAAAAAAAGTCAAAGAAATAAAAGTATTCTTTTTGATAGTCCAACAAGATTCTTATGACGACTTTTTGAGTTTTGTCAAAAAATCGGAAATTCAAAATTTTTTTGGCACAAAACATAAGAAATTATTACATTCTTATCATGATGAGAAGGTATTGGTTTTATGTGAAAAATGACTTACGTTGATCCCATTAAACCCGACGTTTTGAGGCCCCCTGAGTCTGGAAAAATAGTTTATACGTCGATGTCTGTCCGTCTGTCGTTGTCGTCGTCGTTGTCGTCGTCGTCGTCGTCGTCTGTATATTGGATAAATTTCGAAAGACTAATCAGATTGGATTGTGCTTGGGCACACAGTTTTGCGGACGAAAAGGAATGATCGAGTTCGGTAACCAGATATTTTGGATAAAAATTCAAAAAGTTAGGGCACTTTCAATATTTTTTGGACAATTTTTTTTCAAAATTCATAAATTCCATACTCGTCCGACCGTAGTACTCGAAAATTAGAACAAATTATTCTCACGACTTTTTTCAATACAAAGAAAATTGACAGAGTTATAGCATTTTCAAAATATTCCCAAAAAAGCGAAAATTAACATTTCAAGCCAATTAAAGCATGAAATAAAAAAGAAGTCAAGAAAAGAAAAGTGTTACTTTTTGATTGTCCAACAAGATTCTCATGACGACTTTTTGAGTTTTGTCAAAAAATCGGAAATTCAAATTTTGATTTGATTGATTTGATTTAATTTATTAACGGTCTTTCACCTTGGTACAAAGAATTGCTCAAAGCATAGCTTAGAGCATACAGGTAATAACTTAAATAATTTTGTTGGCTTACATATTATTAGATTAGCATTAGTATTCGTGAAAAAGAATAAACAATAATAAACATAATTAAATAAGTTTTTTCAGTCTTTACGCCGTTATTTAAAGTATTACAAAATAAGTTGAAAAAGCATATGGGTATTGAATATAAATATTGAAGAATTTATAAAGTAGTTAAAACGATTACTTCGGACAAATAAAATTTGAGAAACAAGAAAAAATCTGCCTCAGCCCGGATTTGAACCGAGAAGGCCAATATCCATGAGTCAAAAATGGTACATTTGTCGCGGTGGAGAAATACGTATAGTATTTCCCTGCAAAAAGGTAGCTATGGAAAACAAGAAAATATCTGCTGCAGCCTCGGTGGCGTAATTGATTAACGCTCCACTCATGGATAGTGGCGTTCCCGGTTCAAATCCGGGCTGACGCACATTTTTTCTTGTTTCCCAAATTTTATTTGTCCGAAGTAATCGTTGTAACATCAAAATTTATGTTAATTAAAAATTTAAAAACTCGGACGTTAACATCTCTAAATGGTAATAACATCTGCCAAATATTAATTATTTTTAATTTATTGTATTAGATACATTATTTATCTCCTCGTTTATAATTTATCAAAACAAGCT
The DNA here is from genome assembly GCA_011634705.1 of Andricus grossulariae. NCBI lineage: Eukaryota > Metazoa > Arthropoda > Insecta > Hymenoptera > Cynipidae > Andricus > Andricus grossulariae. Next base: position 20,495,652 of record JAABKJ010075445.1, on the reverse strand, counting down.
AAACTTCAAACCATTATTTTTTTCAAGAACTTATAAGAATATTTTTATTTTGCTGGGGTGTAAAATTACTTGTTGCAAGAAGTAATTTTGCTAACCCACTTCAGCGAAAATATCATCTTATTTTCAATCTTAAAATATTATGCTTGCACCTAAGTGTGGCCGAATGGTACAGAGAAAGTAATTAAACTGAAACTTTTAGGTGCCTGCTATTCCGAAGGTTTCTCCGCATCTCCAGATTGCTTTCCATATGTCTCCTATATTTTGACTTCAATTCTGTATTTTCCACAGCAAGTCAAAACGTTCTGGCACATTGTATCCGAAAGTTTCATGTACTCTAAATTTATGGTTAGAAGTTTTTCCTAAAACTTGTGAAAACAGTTTTGCACCCGAATGACCATTTCACCAAAAGCCTACGATTCTACTAAATTTCTAATATTATTTTGGACAAGTCCTAGTTATTTTTGATATTGCTTAAATATTCTTAAATATTCTAGAAACATCTGGACTATTCTACAATATTCAATAATATTTTAGAAGATTTTAGAGTAGAATATTGTAGAATGTTTTTAAGAATTTTAAATCTATACAGCCATGTAGACTTCTGTTCTTTTCTGATAAAAGATAAATCTCCCTCTCTGTCTCTTTCTCTCTATTCGAACAGTTTCATATAAAGGTCTCATCTGTAATTGGAACAGGCTTGAAGCAAGAAAAATATGCACTAACTAGCTCAAGATATAAAAGCTTTCAAGAAAAATTTTAAGGTTACAACACGGAATAAAGGAAAGACTACAATTCACAATGTAAATTGAACAATTGAAGATCAAAATATACAGTTTTTTTTTTAATTTGAAAAAAGTTATGTGTGCGTTCATATGTGGCTAGAGTTGGTTTCTGTATATTTTTGTGAACTGAAGAGAGAATTATGACCACATTACGAATGTGCTTTGGGAAAAATATATTTTTTGCATGTTCTTAACGAATTACAGAGCTGTATTTTGTGCGAGCATTCGCATTCGACAAGCATTTGGTGCAGATGATATATATATATCACTCGATCGTAAAACGTGTCATGGGAGATTCGTGTTGAAAAACGAGAAATGAAAATGGAAATGTCGCTGTCAGTGTTATCGTTTTCTGCGATACTGGACTTGCACCCCCGGGTATGTCGGGATGTTATCGAGTTTTGTTGCCACAGTGAAAACCACCCTTTGTCGACCATTCACCAGTTGGCGTTTGCTTAATTCGATTTGCTTCTTGCCACGACCTTTGTCTTTTTACCAAAGCAAATAGCTCCGCACAGTGAAGAATAATGGAATTAAACGCGATGACATTTTCAGTGTTTTATACCAAATTGGAGAAGATTAACTGCAAGCTCTGATATTTTAGTCCAACTGATTAATGGCATCTTGGGGACGTGAGAGTTATAGAAATTCTGAGTTACTTGTAGCAAAGGCAACCAAATCTATTAAACTTGGTATGTTAAAGAGAAAATAGGTATTTTTGATACAAGTGTGCAAAAATAGGCGAATTCCAACTAGTTTGATGCTTGCAGCATGAGCCGGAGTCTCAACGTACGAGTCCGATGTTAGCGCATGAGTGAAGCGAATACGAAAATATAGTCTAGTGCGAGGAGCTGAAGGCATTACATGAGTAGCAATTGCCTATGCACACGTTTATCAACCGCTAGTTTTGCAACAACCGTCGTAGAAATATATTTAGTAATTTTTATTTTGTCGGCGTGCAAAGTTACTTATGTATAAAGTGCGCATGCGCATTCCGTCGATTCGCAAAATACATGTGCATTAAAAAGCGCATGCGCCAATGTTATTTTCGCACAGTCTGCAGGATTGAAGAACTTTGCACATCATTTAGAAGCATGGAAGTTCCTACTTTTGAGGTGGGTGTGGCAAAAAAGTATTGATGGACATATTTTTTATTGCAAATATGGAGAAACATGCGCAACTTATTTTATAATATTATCTAGAAAAGAAGTTGGGCATACTTCCTTATAAAATACGAAAAAAAGAGTTCAGAATGCAAGATATTCATACGGTATTGATATATCTAATGTGACGTACGAACTGGAGAGAGGCCTGCTAGAGCCTGGGTGAGGCCCCGGTGTGATGGTGGGGTGCGAAGGAGAGTCAGTTAGTTGCCGACAGGAAGCCAGAGAGCAACTTTTAAAATGCAATTGCAGTCCAGTATAATTAATATTCTTATCAGAGTGCAACGTTTATTTTAATTCTTGTTTCTATTTTATTTGCTTTCTATAATTCTCACCATCCGTTCGAATTAGTAGGATTTTAGAATTTTTCTGATAAATTAGCTTACAAGAAGATTACTATAGTAATTTCAATACGAATGAACAAAAAATACAATTTCACTGTTTGAAGGTCATCAATACGCACTAAAAAATTTCCACTATAGATTTTGACTTCGATAAATTTAATAAAATTAGTTGGAAGTTGCAAGCGATTCGACTGTTGGTATTCAAAATATTTGATGAGTTGATTTTCCGCAAAATCAGCCTCCTCATGCAGCGTTGCTACATTTTACGTCAATTTTCATCAACAAGTTGACTAACACCGCTTCAATATTAATTACGATACATTTACCGATAGTGACTTTTTAGTTTCTTAATTTTTATGACTTCCAGAATCAACCTTCTACTATGTCATACGAGTAAAGTATCTGGTTAAATACCTTGGATTGTTGAATAGAAGTCTCCAATTTATATAAATCTGATAGGTTAGGGCCATACAAAATGTTTATTTGAAAGCTTATATTTTCTACGCCAGGTGGTCAAAATTTCTTAGATTATACAGACTTTATTCATTTCTTTTTTCATTTTTTTCTTATTTTACTCATTGTATGTCCCGTGTGGCAAAATTTCCTGGCAGTATTGAATCATGCTAAATCTAGTACAGTTTTTCTCAAGCCTGTCTATTCACGCAATACTAGCCTGGCGCTGTCTAGTTTTGCTACGTGTTTGATTCAGTATATATATATATATATATATATATATATATGTATACATAAACGACTGTTTTAATGATCGTTAAAATGGTCATTAAAACGGTAGTTAACACAGCCGTTCATTTTCGGTAGGCAGGGACCGTTTTAACTATCGTTCGACCTTTTAGAGTAAAATTGCCTTATCTCTACAAACGGCGCTCTGTTGATGATTGTTCAAATATTTTCCTAGCTATTCGTGGGAACAAAATGAGTTACTTCAAAAATGAAAAGAAATCAGCTAGGGGGAGTCGGAAACGACCCCTCTGGAAAAGGCATCTTCTCCTGAGAAAATAGAAATTACTGAAGGAGTCTTAGAGCAATTAAAAAATGTCCTGGTGTTAATACTCCAGGACCCTCAAGATCATCTGACAAAGTATATAACGGTCGTTAATATAAACAAAATGAGACGCAGCTGGTGGGATGAAATCTCATAGAATTTTGTCGTTTAAAAGAATATTCTCTATTTTCAGGAGATTACGTTACCTCGCGAAAAGTTTCTTCGGGTTCTGGACTAGCACCCTGGAAATTCGTTCCACGGTCACTATGAATCGTGTGCGGTAATCCTCTACGCGACACAAAACGAGCACGATAAATAGTTATCTGGATAGGTTCCGCGTAATCAATGCCCACATGTATGAAGGGTCGTCCAGGTCACGTGAAACGACTTTTAGGCAATGCCGACATTAACTGATCAGATACGTCAGCACGTAAATGAACACAAGAGATACAGTTGTAAACCACTGATTTGACGGTTTGTCAGCCTCGAAGAATCCAGAATTTTAGTCTTACCAAAGTCAGCGTTAATTGCATATCTCAGTGTAAACATTTTTCATAAATGTGATGAACAACCAATGCTTAGAAAGCGGTTAGAAGTGGGTTCTAAATGGTCCAAATCGCGCCCTAACCGGGTTTTATCTCCGGGTTATAACCGTTAAATAACCGAGATCTATCTGGCATTACACAATATTAGTATCCGGTTTCTAACTGGATCTAGAAAATAAATCTACCCGGTTCTTATCCGATCCTAACCGACCCGTACAGAATTAGTTACCATGTGGCGGATATGAGAAAAAATCTGTGATAATTACAGGCCTACGTTTTTTTAAATTCTACATAACTTTTCCTATGAGAATTAAATATAATTCAGCAAGAATTCTTAAACGGGACAGTAATTTTAGCAACGGGAACCTTTAAATTTTGCGAAACTAAAGTCTGTTTAAAACAAAGTGGAAGAATGGATATTTCATAGAACACCTCTCGAGTCACAAACACGGCAGAATTCTGTAATTTCTACATCACCGCGCCGTCATTTCCAACACGAGAGACACATTTTTAACTTATTGTAACGCACACAAACATAATTGCCAGTGCCGGACTAAATATTCAATTTCAGGTTCTAATTTGTCGGATAGAAACCGGTTAGGATCGGTTAGAATGTTTCCTGTGTTGAAGGCCGTGTAAGAATCGGTTAAGAACCGATTAGAAACGAATTACGGTGTTTACCAATATTTATTATCAGGTATTAATTTGCCGAAAAGAAACCGGTTAGGACCAGCTAGAAAGTTTTCAGTTTCGAGTGCCGTGTAGAAATCGGCTAGGAACCAGTTAGAAACGAACTTTGGTCTTTGCCAATATTTAATTCTTGGTTTCATTTGTCGGATAGAAACCGTTTAGGACCGGTTAGAATGTCTCCAGTGTCGCATGCCGTGTAGGAATCGGTTAGGAACCGATTAGAAACGAATTACGGTGTTTACCAATATTTAGTCTCAGGTATTAATTGGCCGAAAAGAAACCGGTTAGGACCAGCTAGAAAGTTTTCAGTTTCGAGTGCCATGTAGAAATCGGCTAGAAACCAGTTAGAAACGAAGTTTGGTCTTTGCCAATATTTAATTTTTGGTTTCATTTGTCGGATGGAAACCGTTTAGGACCGGTTAGAATGTTTCCAGTATCGCATGCCGTGTAGGAATCGGTTAGTAACCGGTTAGAAACGAACTTTGGCCTTTGCAAATATTTCATTTCTGGTTCCATTTGCGGGATAGAAACCGGTTAGAACCGGTTAGAATATTTGCACAACATTTATGGTGCCATTTCCCGGATAATAACCGGTTAGGAACCAGGTAGGTTCCAGAAATTTAATTTGAGACTGGATAGAAATCGATTAGAAACGGGTAAAAACTGAATTGATTTCTAACTGGTTTCTATCCGGTTTCTTATGTTTTATAAACGGTATTTTAGGCAGGGAAAATAATCTCGGTTTCAACGCAATACCTGACGAAAATAGCATCATTAGTTTTCCTTACACTTACAGGAGAAAATCCGATTTTGACGTCCAACAATTTAAGAACATATGCCAAAATACGAATGAATTTCGACCACGTGCATGATGCACCAGCACATAGAAATCTAAATAGGGCTGGAGCTTTTAAAAGTTCCTATTCTTTGACCAAAAATGTTCAGTTTGGCTCAGCCAAGACGGGCCTTGCCACCAAACTTAGATTCAGTAATTTCAGGTTCTAATATTCCACGACATGCCAGACCGGCGGTACTTTCTTTAGTTGGAACATAATTCTAGTTAGCAAATGGAGCTTCAGTTTGAATTGCGGCGACTGGCAACAAATGTTTTCCAATTCGAATCATGCTTGTTTAAACAAGCTAGTACGATGGTATAATCAGTCCAAAAATGGAATTTTACTTTGAAAATTGTGATAGAGCTTCAACAGGTGAAATCAGTTTAGCAAGGAGAAGAGTTCAACACAGTTCTAGCCGAGGAATGTCCATCCCGAAAAGGGCAATAGATCCAACTTCATCTCATGAAATCCCCTGAAATAGATCTAACTCAAAGCTTTTGCATAAAATTTGTAGCTGGTATTACAACTGGTGAAACCCAGCCGAGTGGGTCATGTAAACGATCAATTACAGACAAAACCGAGCGTTTTGTTTCAATTGATAATTCATGGATAATTGATAATTCTTAACTAAATTTTAAAGGGATAAATATTCAAGAGAGGAAGCCAAATAACACGGAGAACTTTCAAAGAATCGCTTTCATCCAAATGCTTTTCTGCTGCTAATCCATGTTCTTGCTTATGAATGTCCTTGAGTAACGAAAGCGAATTCCTTGCCCATTTTCTTAATTTGAAATGGCCCTTTCTAAGTAAGCTTTAATATCTTCTCTAATCTGAATTATTTCAGCTTCCGAGTCTGCTCCGAATAAGCAGTAAGTTAGGATGTTGGCTCCCAACATCCTAACTTGCTGAAGGCTCCCTTCATCTTACACTAATTGCCGAAGGAATCGCAATGCGAAGAACGGTGCAACCGCTATACCGTAAGTCACGATATTCAAACAAAATTCGACTACAGTCGAAGCTCTCAATAAGACCGCTCCGAATAAGACCGCTTCCCCTCATCCTTGCTCGAGCTCGCCGAGGCGCTCGCATGTACCAAAAAAGCGCGGTACTATTTAAAATTATATAATATACACTTGCAATATTACGTTAATATTACATTTTCTCAGGAAGGTAGGTACTTCTGCCATTCAATTTAATTTCTTTTTAAAAAGAATAAAAATTGTTTGTTAATATTATCTGTATGATTATTCATAGTCTTTATTGATTCGCACTAAAAAGACGCTAATAAAACGCGTAAATCATGCCTGTGCTCTGAAAGTAGCCGCTTATACACTGTAAAAACTAGATATCTCTTTTTCCTGGTATCATGTTTTTCGTGTTCTGTTTTTGAACATAATAGCTTTATGCTGTTATTTGCAATGTAAAACAAATGAATCAGGGCTTCCACCAGTGGTTTCATCTTTAGACCATTCGAGACTGTTTTTTTCTGAGTCTTATTTTAATACCTGAATCTAGCCCGCTGAAGTAATACTTTGTTTTTACAGTGTACAAGAGGAAGACGAGCAGCGAATGCTCATGTGCGGCGTGGTGCGGAGTACAAATATGATCATCAGGTGATCAGAATAGTACACCGCGTATGCGCATTCGCTGTTTCCTCTGTTCGATTATAGAACGTGTCAACCTAACCTCAAATGTCAGACGTGATAAGCAAGTAAATCATGCTTCTGTTACACCAAGTATCGTGTGTACCAAAGAAGCAAACGTTTTTTTATGCTAGGTACACAATATACCATTAAAAGGTTTCATAAGATTTCATAAGATTTGAAAATTTTAAAGGGATTTCAGAATAATTCAAAGATTTCTAATGATCTCAAGGGATTTCAAAGTATTATCACGGATTTTGATTAGGATAGAATGCGGATTACGACGGACAAATTGTTATTTGCGGAACCATAAAAATGTTGTTAACAACATGGATATACAATTATATGATATCAAATATTTACCAATAGAATTAAGTGCCAATGCTAGGACCAGAGCAGAAAGGATACTCATTTTTTCTAACTGAGAAGAAACTGATTACTGTTTTAATGAAGAATTTGGATAGCAGTACAGCTTATGTTTAGTCTGGCGATTTATTACATTATATAATTCATGTTACGTTCCTTATCTCATGAATTATATATGCCTCGAGCTTGTCCTCGTGAGATATTTGTATTTTATTAATCAGTCCAAGGAACAAAGTACCGCTCGAACCGAGCGGTACTAAAAATCACTCTTGACTGAAACGTTAAAAAAAGAAGCTATAAACTTTTTTAAAAACCCATTGGAAAGCTTATGAAATTTCGCGTCGAGTGACCCCTGATAGAGATATTTTTGAGAAGTTAAAAAAAATGCAAAAATTTCTCGAATTTTGTATTTCGACTTCAACTCGTGGCATATCCTACGAAAGTTGTACCAAAAATCTGAAATTAATACAAAACAGTCTTTGAAGTCTTATATTTAATTCAAGCCAATAAATCTTTTAAAAAATAGGGTTCTCGAGATATGATTAAAAATGTCTAAGCATGTCTGCGGCTAGCCTAGAGCGGTGATCGTCGACTGAAACTCGATGCAAACACGCTTTGATTTCTTTGCCATATTTGGGGAACCCGTGAAGATTTTTCAAGTTTTAATAACTAAAATTAACGATAATATTTCGAATAATACTTCCTGTTAATTTTAGTTTTATCCCATAAGTTGCCTAAGTCACACCACGTGAATAGTAATATTCATCTAGGAAAATGTGCGTCAGAAACTTTCAGTTGTTATTGTAAGTAAATTAAAATAGCTATTTTCGTAAAAGTGCGAAAAATAGGCGATTGCAGACGAGTGTGAGCTAAAGGCAAATGCTGTAATTACATGAGTAGCAATTGCCTGTGTGGTTTTCAGCCAAATTTGTTTATAATTTTTCAAAAAGAATTTTGAAGAATACTTTTATTTTACCGGTGTGCAGTTACTCACCTCCACACTGCGCATGCTCATCCATTGCGTCGATTGGCAAAATAGATTTATTTCAAAATGCGCGTGCGCAATTATTATTATCTCACAACCTGCTGGATTGAGATTTCACATAATATTTAGAGGCATGGAAGTCCTCACTTTCGAGCTGTTTGTTGCAAAAAATATGATTCACAATTGTTAATTTAAATTTACTTATTGTTTGCAACATGATTTCGTAGAGAAAATAATTTTTTCCAATGCACAAGATAACGATGAATAGTTACTTTTTTCAGGATGTGGACAAAGTGAATAAATAAGTGCATGAATGATGTCGTACATTATTATAATTAGTAAAGATCTTTATTTTTGCAAACCGATGCAATCAAACACTGGGGAATGATTTGCTATCTGCTGTAGGTTCGTTTCGCCTCTAGTAAAATGTTGGTATGTAAATCATTCTAAGTTTACAATAATAAAGATTGAAGCATTGAGAACCATAATACATGACTTTCTACTATTATTTCTAATCACAAGTTACCTGTAAAATTTTAATGCGACTTTGGATCACAAACAACATTATATTTCAGTTTTACATTTTTTCTTTAAATTGAATTAATAGTGTGAAGGATTGTTGTTTGCACTTAACTCACCCGCGATACTTAAAAATATGCTGTGATTGGGCGCGAGGCACCAACTTGAGTTTCTTTGATTTCTTCTTTGGTCAATAATTTAACCGTGTCACATTGTATGTTTATTTTCGCCTGTTTGTCATTACACACATGCAGTCCAGCCAAAACATTAGTACATAGGAGTATAGGTATGACATCCTACTCTCAATTTAAGTATTGTATCGACAGGAGAAGTGTCTCCTCGAAATTCGAATATCCGGCGCGGATTGATGCGGGAAGTAAGTCGAATAAATTGAAGATGTTCAAGTCCATATCCGAGTTTGTGAATTGAAGGAAGCCTGGTAGGTGGAACTATGCATCTGGCAGGACTAGGAGGAGGCCTCGAAGTAGAAGACGTGGCAGGAGGAAGAGGCTTTGAAGGAGAAGACCTGGTAGGAGGAGGAGGAGGATTTGAAGCAGAAAACCTATTAGGAGAATAAGGGCTGGCAGAAGGATACTCTGCAGGTTGAAACTCCGCATGATGAAACCTGGCAGGATCAAACTCGGCCGGAGGAGACCTGAACCTGGAACTTTTAGGAAAATGATGTCTAACAGGAGAATAACAAGTTCTGGTACGAGCAACACTAGGCATAGGAGCGCCATTAGGTAAACACTCGAACTGTGAACTTAACTTTATAACAACAATTTTTATTGTTCCATTTAATAACTTTTTAATTTGTGAGTGAAAGTTTTGAATTGTCATGTGTGCATAGCAATTGATCTAATGTTAATAACATACGTATTAGCATTAAAATAATGTAACTTATAATTTAAAAAGTGTTCATTAGGGCGTATCGAGGAAAAATAACACAGAAAAAACGAAAGATAAAGTTTACATCGATTCCAAGTGAAAGATTCGCTGCAACAAAAAATAACCTTGCCGGTTCTCAACTCTCTGTACAGGTCATATCAACTGATATAATTGTAATTGTTTATGTACCCACCTGTGGTGCCTGCCTTTCTCTTTTTTTTATCGCCACAGTTTCTCTGTGATGCCTGCCTATTTTATCCAAAAGTGTTGGTATCGCATTCTTTCTTAGATGTCTACGTCTTGCTGTTACATCTGGAAATATTTGAATACAGGTCACTCTTACAGAAAATGTTTATACAAATTTTTCTTATTGCACTGATCAACGTACCTGGTAAACAATAATCATTTGATGTGAAATGCCTCGAACAAACAATCAAGTCTTGATTGAAATATTTTATATTTAATTTCCTCAGCCACTCAGCTCGTTCATCTACGTTTTCTGTGTTTCCAAACAAATTCGTTCGTTCAATTGTAACTCCTGTTTTTGGAACTGAATGAAAATTCAACTTTTTATTTTTTTTTCATTTTTGAACAACATCCTTTCACACAGCACTTCTTTCTGCACTCAGTTTTTCGATATTCAGACGAAAATTCCATCTTCGTAAATATCACAACTTGTTCAGTGTCAAATTAAAAATACCGAATGTACATTTGTTATAAGTAAAATGATTCGAACTATGTTTAGTAACAAAAATAAACTCCGATTCCCATATAAACACACGAACGAATGTATAGTACGAGCGGCCATTGTTATAAGTTTGCGAAGCCGCTTCCAGGTATCGCACTGCAAGTTTAAATCGCGAATATACAGTATACGCATATACCACGTCTTTCCCCAGTTACAAAAAGAATGATGGGATTTATTTTCTGTTTTCTATAATCTAGTAATATAGTACCTTAATTATTTAAGCGCTAATCGGGGTGAGCGCCTGCGCATTTGTATGCTCGATGTTTTACATTTTTGGTTTCCTCTACAATACATCCTTTACGGATTTGATTAATATGTCTTTTAGCTATCAGATTATCGCTTAATTTTACTGTGAATGTGACTGGTGACTTTTGTTCTAAAATGTGGGCAGATGTCCAGTCAGGATAATTTTTTCTAAATTCTTTAACCATGACCTTTTCACCAACACTAAAGTTTCGAATTTTTGGCTTAGGCCCGTTTTTAATTTGTGAAGTTTGGCGCTTGTCTACGTTCAGTTCTACTAGTGGACGCAATAAGGAGAATCTGGTTTGAAATTTGCGTTTATAGATTAATGAGGCAGGTAAAACTCCTGTGGTTGCGTGTGCTGTTGTTCGATAGTCAGATAAAAATTGTGTTATCGCTTCATCCAAAGACGAGCCGCTTGTACAAAATTTTTCGAACTTTATTTTCGAAGGTTCCCACAACATTTTCTGCTGCTCCATTACTGGCCGGATGATTAACTGATGAAAAGGTATGTTTAATGCCTCTCGCAGTAGTGAACTGATTAAATTCGGCGCTTGTAAACGTAGTACCATGATCGGACACAATTCGGAAGGGAAACCCATGTCGAGAAAATAAACCATCTAGTACATTAATCGTTTTCTTTTAAGTAATATTATTTTTCATGTCAATCACCTCCGGCCATTTTGTATGTAAATCTAAAAAAACAAAAAATATTTCTCCGTGAAACGGCCCTAAGAAATCCATGTGAATTCGGAACCACGGCTTCTCCGGCCATGTCCAAGGGTGTAACTGCGTTCTTGGGGGATTAAAACCTGCTTCTAAAAATTTTTTGCAATGCTTTGCCAAAGTTTCAATATTTGAATCTAAACCTGGCCACCAGAAAAACGATCTGGCTATTTCCTTCATGTGAACAATCCCGAAATGACTAGCGTGCAGTTCCGTTAAAATCTCTGCTCTTAATACTTCTGGTATAATCACCCGATAACTCCAAAGAACGCAGTTACTCTCGACACTAAGTTCATTACGTTTCATGTAAAAAGGTGCCAATACATTATCAATTTTTACTGTGCTGGGTGGCTAACGATCTCGAATTGCTCTAATGACTACACAATGCGTTATCTTTAAGCGTTTTTTGAGCCACCTCTTTAGCTTTTATAAACCCGCGATCAATGATATATTTTATATTAATATTTAATTCCAAATCCTTGCTTTTATTCGTGGTTTGCTCTTCCATATGCAGTCGTGACAGACTGTCAGCAACTGCATTATCTTCAGATTTAATATATCTAATCTTAAACTGAAACGCTGATATAAATAAAGCCCAACGTTGTAGTTTATTCGCCGCAATTAAGGGTATGTCGCACTTAGGGCCAAAAATCAAGGTCAGCGGTTTATGATGGGTTTCGAGCATAAATTCTCTTTTACACAAATACATATAGACTCTTTCTACACCAAAAATAATAGCCGCCGCCTCTTTATGAATCTAACCGTAATGCGTTTCTGCTTTATTCAGTCGCAGTGATGCAAACGCAATCGGTCGCACTTGACTCTTTTCCATCTTATGGGAAATTACTGCTCCCAACCCATAAGGTGATGTTTCGCATGCCAAAATTAACTCTAAGTCGGGATCGTAGTGCACTAGTACTTTTAAGGAAGCAACAACTTTTTTCATATTAACGAATGCCTCTTCACACAATTCATTCCAGAGCCATTTATTATTTGCTTTAAGTAAACCATATAATGGTTTAAGCCTCGTCGCCCTATTTTCTATAAACCTTTCGAAATGCGCTAATGGACCAAGAAATGATTGCAGCTGTTTAATGTTTACTGGGGTTGGGGCGTTTACAATCGCTTCTTCAGTTTTGTCTAATGTTTCTCGAATTCCTACCCTATCAATAATCAGCCCAAAATACTGTATTTGATCGGGTTTGAAAACACATTCATCTTTATTGATTCTTAAACCACTTTCACATAATCCTCTACACAGTTGGTCCAGTTTGTCTTCACGCTCCGCTTCAGTTTTTCCTGTGATGAATGCATCATCTAAAAAAAAATCTACTCCTGGAAAATCTGCCGTTAACTCATCCATGATTTTTTGGAATTCCGCAGAAGCTGACGCTATACCCAAAGGTAAACGATTATTCTGAAATAAACCTCTATGGGTAGTTATCGTTGTATATTTTTACTATCCACCTCCAATAATACCTGCTGATAGGCGTTAGATAAATCAATTTTAGAAAATTTTACCCCCCCCCCCCCGACAGTTTCTTTAAAATTGCTTCGCTACGGGGTAATGGATATTGTTTTATTTCGAGGCAGGGATTCACTGTAATTTTATAGTCACCACAAATACGTATCGAGCCATCATTTTTTAGAAGTGGAACAATTGGTGTAGCCCACTCCGAAAAATCAACAGGTGTTGGAGCATTACTTTAAATTAGTTTATTCAATTCTGCATTAGTCCCTTCAATTAATGCAAATGGCAACGGTCTACTCTTTTTAAATACTGCTTTCGAATAAAGTTTGATTTTTTGTAACGGTGTAACCTGAAAATCGGAAAGAAAATAGAAAATGTTGGAGTCTACTTTGCTATTTACGCAAAAAATAATGCTTAATCAGCACACGAAATTCACTTTTTTCCATTTCCGTTAACATTCACGAGGTTCTCTTCTCTCAATGGCTATCAAACACAAAATAAATGTCCCAGCTTGCTCAAAATTTAACAGTAGTCTATGCATAGATGTCGTTAACGGGATCAGTGCTGCATTTAAAGTTACTGCGCAAAAAAATCAAAAAGTCACTGACTTATCAAACAGCCCTTGTAAATAAGCTAAAACTCAATTAAACGCACCTTAATTCTATTAAATATTTTTAAAACGTCAATTTCATATTTATTATAAGCAGTACACTTCAATTTTGCTGAAATTGTTACTTTTTGTCCTTTTGTGACCAGAAAACTTTTAGGACTGGGTGCCAAACAATTCTTATTTTAACAAGAAGTGGTTCTATTTTTTCTTTCCAATGCTGCATTTTTAAAACAATCAAACAATTTTTTTTCTAAAAATACGCAAGACTCGAAAAAATTGTACACATCATAGTTTTTCCTCTTTAAACGCACTAAAGTTCCCGGTACACTATTAATATTTGACATGGTTTTCAAAAGATTAGAATATATGCATTGAATGTAATATTACGTTATAAATTGTAGTATTAGAAGAAAAGTAACTATACCAGTGTTCTTTCTGATCTCGACCATTTTGTAGGAAAAAGATATCCAACAGGTACATTAAGGGTCAGATAAAAATATAAAAAATTCTTTTAGTGCTTTTAAAGAGGAAGAACTTAGCGCTATAAACTATTTTCGTATTTCGCGTTAATTTTGCACATTTTTAAATTTTCCAGTAAATGTGTAATGATTTGATAAGTAACAAATCAATCCTTTTCGTCGACCGACGATGATTAAGAATTTAAAATTGTGAATTTTTTATGTCTTACGGGTTTTTTTCTCACGGTTTTTTGGATCATTTCTAATTAATTTTTATGTGGACTGTAAGACATAAAAAATTCACTATTTAATTTCCAGTAAATTTCGAAGAAGTATGCAATCCCTCTCCAATATCAAAAAAGAAAAGTTATATATCTTAATTAGCTTAAAAATACAACATAAAAAAAGTGGTAACATTTAAAAAAAATAATGTTGCAAACATTGTTGGCACCCGATCCTAAAAGTATTCTAGTAGAAAAAGAACCATCAAAAGAAAGTATAGGCTTATGCAATAAATTGAGCAGAAATTTAAATATCAGTATACCGCTCGGACTATATTTACAATACGTAATTTGTAAATTATTGAATATTTAACTATTTCATTCAAATCTTCAGTTAATAGTAATAACAGTTAATTTTGAAATTGAGAGATTTTAAAATTAAACATTTGTACAGTTTCGAAGTTCTACAATTTATAATTATACAATATTAAATATTTCCAATTTCATATTGTACATGTATGTTCTATAAAAACTTACAATTCAAAATTACTTTATTTTAAACGTTTTTTGTTTGAAATTGATCCATTTCAAACAAATTATTCAAGATTATATAATGTTACTTCAATCTGGAAATTTTGAAAGTTGAACAATATTGTCAGCCTCATTAGTTATGCAATTTTTAAATATTCCATCCCGAATTGAAGATATGAGAATGGCAACTGGATAAGGACCAAAAATTCAATTTTACAGAATGAACTAGAAAAGTTTCCCCCACGAATTCTACATTGAAGATGTGGAAGCATTAAGAACAATTTTTTCTATGTGGGAGAGGGTAAAATGTCCCTTATCCAGTTTTCCATCTCATAAATTTTAAAACTGCTTTTCTTTACAAAATAACGAAAACATAAGAAGGACTTTTTCAGACGTGTTAAATATGTTCAACACACACACACGAGCGCGTGTTTGTGTTGAACATATTTAACACATTTAACAGTCTTAGGGTTGCGAATAGAGGGTCTCTGTACCAAGGGTCCCTGCTGAATATGGTTACAATAATTAATGAGCAGTCGGGGACAATTGTCCAGGGATTTTCCCGAAGGAATAACCCCTAAGCGGAGGCGTAACAACTTTCCCGAAAGCTGAATGGCACCTGGGTGAGGTGTCTCAATCGGTGACTAACGTATGAGCTAATGTTTGCTTTCCCTAAATCACCCGGATTGAAGTCGGGTGCGGAGGATTTCATTTTGACATGTGAAGGCGGTGTCATTTCCACTCCAGCATACCGTCGCCACATTTTGAGCCAAGACATTCCCGATGATAGCTGCAGAGCGTGTCATGCACACTCCGAGCATGTAGGACACATACTATCTAGTTGTCTAACTCCTACGGGAAAGACCTACATCCAAAGGCACAATGTGGCACTAAGAGTGCTGTATTACCATGTCTGTCACTCATACGGCATTAGCCCAAATATCGCTCCGCTAAATGCTCCTAGGGAAATGGAGTCAATTGTCGAAAATGAAAAGTGCCACATATACTGGAACTTCATATTCTCGACAATTGTTTCTGTTGCGCACGCGAGGCCTGACATTGTTCTCCTTGACTTCGATGTATAAACCATGCTCGTTATCGGATTTTCGGCACCAGCTGACAAAAACGTCTTAGTCAAGGAGAAAGAAAAGAAGGAGAGGTATAAAGACCTGATAAGGGAGTTGCGATGGTTATACCCGGAATATTCTGTTAAGCTAATCATCTTGATCATCGGCGCTCTTGGAGGGGGAAATGCAGAAGGCGGTCGTCCTTGGGTCGCTCCGTATCCTTAAGGTGCACGAGACTTTTGCCGGATCATCGTATTGCATTGGTCGCATACTGTAACCATCTATCTCACGGTTGTGAGATGTGGCTACAGCTGAAATTTTACCGTGATTGCGTTGGGAACGGGTGAAGTTTTTTAGATTAGCACCCGCTCCCGGCAAAATCTTGCGGTTGTCCTTATGACAAGCTTTTGTATATATATATACACTCGTATAATTAGAAAAACAGGTAAAACAACCACCGTAGTCCCTCTGAGAGCAACTGCTATCTATGAAAATGACACTGGCTGCCGGTAGAACTGCGATAAATCACACCTATGGCCACGTCTCACGATAATGAACAAAAATAAAATTATTTCCATACTACGTGATGAAACATTTACACAAGATTATAGAAGTATTTGTCCATTATTTATAATGTTTCAGGAAGGTGATTTTTTTAAATTTTCCAGTTCTTATTCAGTCAGTTGTTGTCATTATCATAATTGTAACATGCATTTTTGCGAGTGGAAGAAATTCTTTTCATATATGTATTTCTAATATGTATCGATAAATAGTGTCCTAAATTACTTGAAATCATAGGGTACACAGTCTTCTCCTTTTTTCTTAGTTTCCCCTGCTTTCTTGAAATTCCTCTTTTGTCCCGCATTCTCAAAAAACTTCCCTTTTTCCCCTTTTCTCTTTAAATATACGATATTTGAAAATACAATATTTGAATTACGCGGAAAATTCTCTGAAATTATAGTACGTTTACGTTCTCTTTTTCGGGACAGCAGTGTTCCCAAACATAAGAGAGCAGAGTTGCACCACATTTTAAGGACGCCGCTTCACGCAAAATGGCGCTGCTGTCGCGTTAAAATCGTGGTTGTGTTGCCCTGCTACATCAAACGTAACAGCTGTCCTAAATTTCTTTCCGTGTAGTTAGTTAAGTATTCGGTTTCAGTGTTAAAAAACTCGACTGACGTTGGTCAGTTGCAGATTTAAAAAAAACAAAGAAGATTCGCAAATTTTGAAGGTGGGGGTAAATACCCAGTGCCCGAAGGCGTTACAAGTTCCGATTATGCACGATGTAAAACGGAAAAGCCCGAAGAGGTTATCCCCGGTCTGGTCACTAGGTTGCACGGCAAAAGCCATTGACGCTTAGGTACAAAAATTTGACCCTACATGGTCAATAGGTTGAAAGACTTAACGCCTACAAGTGATAAAAGCATACATTCTGAGATTTGAAAAAGATTTGGAAGAGATCCTAAAATTTGAAATTTAGGTAGTCAAGAGTAAGAAGATTGAGTAATAAAATTTATCCTAAGAAAATTGATACAGACATGTTTCAGGGCAGATGTTTTAAAAGCGTAAATCAAAGCTTAAGTAAATCTCAACAAGCCGGCCCATTTGAACAATTGGTTCAATAAAGTTTGATTACAGTAGTGATTATGCGCTAAGTTATTACCATGATTCGTAAGATAAAAGATAGTTAATTGAACTATAGCTTTATACATGATAAGATTTAGATAATATATGCCGAGGTATTATAAGGCTAGGAGTAATATACATAGTAGATACATAAGGTTGCAAAAAAAATTGCAGTTAATGACAACAAATAAAAATTTGTGCAATTATTTTAAGATATGCAGGAGTATGATTAGATTTCAATAGGCAGTGGAGCGATGAGTTTTATACTGCGCTTGTATGCGCCCAATGCAGTCTTTACTGTGACGAGTCGAACGACCCCATCCGCGCCTGGATGAGTGTTGATAACACGTCCAAAGTTCCATTGCATTGCAGGGAGATAATCGTCTCGGAGTGTTATAATTTAAACGATTTTAATATAATTTCTTCAGCGCTTCCAAATATGTTGCTTCATTTGTTGGACCTTCTGCCAGGAAGAAAGCCGACCTGACGGCAGGTCCTTGAAATCGTTTTCTGGCTCGCCTGTTAAAGAATCACCTTCGAGTTTAGTTTTGACTGTAGAAAATTGTTCATAGGTTAGATGTTGATTGCCGATAACGCGTACTAGATGATACTTAAACGATTTAACAGCAGCTTCCCAGAGTCCACCTAAGTGTGGCGAACGCGAGAGTATGAAATGCCAATTGATATTATGGTTGACAAGTACAAGAGAGATTATTGCGTTAACCTTTTGAGATCTTAAGAATTCTGAAATTTTTGCAAGTTCGTTTTTTGCCTCTACAAAGTTAGTAGCGTTATCGCGATACAGATCTGAGCTTTTTCCTCGTCTAGAGAAAAATCTACTTAAACAAGCTACAAAAACTTCCGAGGTCAGATCGCTGACGATCTCATTGTGTACAGCTTTTGTCGCGAAACATACGAAAACGCAAACATAGATCTTAATTTTATTTCGATTTTGAAATTTCTTTTCTTTAATGTAAAATGGACCCCAGAAATCTATTCCGGATGGCAAAAAAAGCCCTTTTAAAGATTGTGCGATTTTTTGGCAGATCTCCCATGATATAATTTGGGGTTTGTGTTTTTGGGTGATAGCAAGTGACACAGTGTCGAATTATATTCTTGACTGAGTTTTCCCCGTTGACAATCTAGTAGAATTCCCGAGTAGTGTTTAGTGTAGTTTGTGTGCCTGCATGAAAGAGATTTAAATGTTTCTCGCGAATGATAAGATTCGTTATAATGTGATTTTGAGGCAGAAGGATCGGATTTTTTCTTGAGTAACTGAGATCGGATTGACTAAGTCGACCTTCGACCCTGAGGATGCCTCGAACGTCCAAAAATGGCGCAAGTGCAGTTAAATTCCCCTTAATGTTTTGGTTCAATTCTAGCATTTTCAATTTGTTTGAAAATGCTTGCCGCTGAACAATTTTTATTATACACGTATGTGCTTTTTGGAGGTCGATTGAAGTGAGATAACCCGATATACTTTGTTTAAGAATTTTAATGTTGATAAATCGTTGGCAGTAAGCTACAGTGCGTTGTAGACTGGTAAGAGTTTTCGCGTTTTCAGAAAGCGTCATTGCGATTTTGTTTACGTATATAGCATTGACGTTAATCGTTTGCTTTATAGCTAACTTCAAAGTTTCGAATTTGGATTCGGGCCATTCTTCCTCCGCTTGTTTAATCCATACAGGACCATTCAACCAAAAAGAGTTGTCGATTATCTCCAAGGTGATCGGCCTCGCGATACGAGATCTGCGGGATTATATTCGGTAGCTACGTGTCGTCACTCGTGAGGTATCGATAATGCTTGAATCTTGGCAACACCATTTGCTTCAAAAGTTGGAAGAGTGTGAGAAGCCGTTTTTATCCAATTTTATGCAATCATTGAATCGGACCAAAAAATCGTTTTTTGTATAATCATTCGGCGTAAAGCTTGAAGAACTATTGAGATTAAATTCATTAGTAAGAGAGCAGAGCATAGTTCTAAACGACATACATCTTCGACATCTAAAGGAGCGGCCCTTAACTTTGAGCAAGTTAATTGCGTGCCTTTTTGCTAGCATCACAAAAACCATGTACTTCTAAGCTAGCGTGATCATCATCAATTTTTTTTCTTTGAGTAGTGAATTTTTCTAGGAAAATCAATTGATTTTGAAAATCGACCCAGCCTTCTCTTATTGGAGATGAAACGTTCTCATCCCAATCTAATTTTTATCTCCACAATGATTGCATAATTATTTTCGCTTTTACGATAACAGGACCTAATATATAATAATATATAATATATAATAATAATAAAGCAGAAAATCTGGATTTGGGTCCCAATAAATACCCAGAGTTTTAGTTTTTTCTCCTAAATTCAAACATAGAAATGAATCGTTACCTGTTTTTGATAAAGATTCGATGAGAGACGGATCATTAGAGGCCTATTGCCTAAGATTCATGAATGCTTTCTGAGTAATTTCAATTAAATCGCTGATTAATTGTTTTCCTTGCTCGCGAGTTTCTGCGCCCGATACGAGATCATCCATGTAACAATCGTCCTTTAAAGCTATAGATGCATGTGGATGAGAATTGGCTCCATCGTTTCCCAGCTGTACAAGAGTTCTTTCAGCCAAAAATGACGCAGGTATAGTCCCAAAAGTGACTGTATTTAGTGTGAACATTTTTACACGTTGATCGGTATTTTCTCGACACAAGATTTTGAGATATTTTCGATCATCTGGATGTACTTCGATTTGACGAAACATTTTTTCGATATCGGCGGTTAACGCGTAAGTATGTGCATGTAGCCCATTTACCCATATGAATCATCTATATATTTAAATTAAATGACCTTAAAATGACCTTAGAGGTCGTCATTAAAAATAAAAACATACATATCTGGACGTAAAATCTTCCGTTCTTTCAGAATCTGCAGTCAGAAATTCGTTTTTGGTGGAATGAACGACATTGTCCTTGAACTGACCTTGACCTTGACTTGATAAGTTCCAATGGATCCCAGATTCGGATTCAGCGACCCAAAAAACATAAATTATAGTAGTTATCTTCATATAAATGACTTTTCTGTCCATTTGACCTTCAAATGCCCTTGACCCACATGTGCTGGGGTCAAACGGACCACTGATTCATGCTTAGCGGGTTAAAATACATGAGAATATATGTGTCGCATCTGTAGAACAAGAAAGTGGTTTTTTTTGTGTGCCGGTGCTATATATCCAAGATAAATCCATCCAAAACCGTAATGCATGAGAAAAAATAGTCTGCATAATTGAAATTGGTTGTCCACTTAACTGAAACTGGCAGGAATTCTATACAGCCAATATCTATTAGTATAGCGAGCGAAGGCATGACGTAAAGACAATATGGAGGAATGTTAAACATGCAACTATTCATCCTATTGTGATTTCGTCTACAGGCAATGTGCACGTAAGATGCACTGAACATCTTAAACATGTAGCAGTCAGTAGTGTACTGGTAGCAGCTTGAAAAGCGGTTGTACTAAACACTTGTCGCATTGTAAGAAGCATCCCAGGCCATCAAAAAATAAGTTCCTGCAATCTTATGGAGGCAGATTTCCTTAATAGAAATAATACGTTAACTGGGGAGCTAAACGACCTCAGGCCTGCCTGAGTATGGATACAAATGGGTGCCTACAAACAAGATCTTCAATGCTAATGCTGGATCCACACAAACGCGCTCTCTGATGTATGTGATAAACAAAGAAGGAAAAAGTAGTGAAGCGAAAAATGGTTATTCCTCCCCCTTCCCTCCAACTGGTTCTAACGAGTACGAGGAACGACGCAATGATTATCACCGAGTTGACAGCCCTCAATTGTGTCAATTCGATCCACTTTGAAAAGCAATCTTGGAATACTATCAAGCATTCTAATCCGCATTTTTTGCAGGGAAACGGGACCATAACGTTCGCCGCCATCACGTTCCACGGTTCTTAAGCTATTCATTGAGTCATTGACCCTTTCGCCTAGGCCTATTCAAGTGTAATTAGTTGATAAGTCAGGCATTTACATACGAATGCCGAGATATCTTTAAATGTGTCGAATCAGAAGTATTAAATCGAAGGACGAGTATACATCTTGTTTCCCCCTAAATGACCTGCCTCCAGAGTTTCGTAAGCTGACTGGAGTACGTCCGGTTTCTGATCTCGCAGAACCACCAGTTTCAATGCCTCTTTATCATTCATAAGATTTTTCAAAACTTGGTTGTTCCGATATTTGTCTGCCTCTCTCCCTCGAACATACGGAAAAGGGCATCGGGCACATGGTACATCGCCCCTTCCATTTTGAGTTTTAGTTATTACGATCTCCAAACCGTACCCACTTTTGTCTGTCTCAACGCAGAATGAAATATTAAAGTCTGAATACGCCAGGATCGGTGACGCGCTAGTGTCGTCTTTAATGTTTGAAATGCCTTCTCTGGCTTCTTTCCCCAGGATAATCCTCTTTTTTTCTTGGTCAGATGAGCAACGAACTCGCAGATCCACGCTTAATCTTTGATTAATTTCCGGTACTAAGAGGTCGCAAATGTCTTCGAGACGACCACTGCGTCGTTCAAGTAACCGAAAACTTATGACCTTATTTTCGAGTAAACACGTTCAAGGTTATTACGAGAAAAACAAGCATGCTTTATTACTTCCTCATAGATTAAACATTCCTTTCTAGGTTATCAAGGGAAAAACAAGGTCATTTAGTGCGCAAATATGCAAGCATATATATCTGAAATTTTATATGACATCCTGTTTTTGTCTAACGGATCAGGTTGCATCATGCAGGCGTAGAGCTGAATTCATGTAAAAACACGTTTAAGATTATAACGAGGAAAAAGACAAGGATGATTTACTGCTTCCTTATAGATAAAAGATTTATTTAATGCACAACAGATTCTACAGGTGTAGTGGTTCGTGTCCATGCTAACTTTATAGAATATTCTGGATGACATCATCAAATTGTACGGCGCAATTTCTGGAAAGAATTTCTTTCGACAACAACTTGAAGGTTATTGTATTGACTCACATTACATTCTGCGTTGCAAAAATATATATTCTCAAAGTGCTGATTATAATGTAGAACGTTCTGTAAACACGTTCAAGGTTATAACGAGAAAAACAAGGCTTCCCCATAGATAAAAAATTAATTTAATGCACAAAATATTCGAGAATATTCTTGATGACGTCATCAAATTTTAATGCGTAATTTCTAAAATTAATTTCCTTAGTCGAAAACTTCAAGGTTATTGTCAAGAGGCATTACATTTTGCGTTGTAAAAAGTGATATCCCGAACGTGTCAATTACAGTGTAGAACGTTCTAGAACATTGTTGCAACAGACGATGCAATATTGTGCAGAAGTCTCAAGAAATTTGATAGAGGGGGTAAGCGTCTATAAAAGCATACATGCTCTTCTCCTCAATCAATTTGTTGCCAGATGTCACATTGTAAAGAAGAAAGGCAATAAGAGCTAAGAAGTCGTATAAACTTATTTCTAAAGAACATTCAGGAACTAAAACAAGTGATACAAGTGCGAACAGACTTAGAAACTCTATCGAGAATATTTAATGATTTGCATATTAAAAAAAAGTGAAGCGGCGAAAATGAATTTCTCGAAACCAAATAAAATTGCCGTCAATAACAATTTCCTCTCAACGAAGAAGCTCGAAGACCTAGAGCTGAACAAAAACTGTGACATTACAAACATCTGAAAAGCAACAACACAGTTTGGAGTGCGGTTCATTGACGTGATAGAATACAATTTCACCGCTTTTCTACCCGCCAGGATGACCAATCTGCTAAATGAAGATGAAAATCTGCTGTTGGGAATGAAAAAGTCCTGTGAAGATGGTGCACTCAGCATGCGGTATTTGGGTGGATGCTACAATTCCATCGAATTTACAAAGAAAAATATATAAAGTGAACAGATTTCAATTATCGCTTTGTGCCTCAAAACCTCATCAGCATGCCTTATACACGTCGAAATCAAATGTTACATGCAACTGCATACAATCTGAATTCATAATTCACAAAGGAAACAATCATCGGTATGAAACTGCTAGCCAGTCATCCTCGTGCAATTATAACCCTGAATTCTAATGACTGGAAATTATTCAAAAATTACTTCAACCTCATTTTACTGTTCTTTGATTGCCAAGAGAAGCTGCAATGCATCGACTGTGGAAATTTCCGTATACATATGACTACATCTTTTGGAGATTATATAGTGACAAAAAGTCGTTAACCACAATTTTTAACAAAATGTAGTTTAATAATTACATAATCTCAAGGAAATTTTCCTGTAAGGTTATAAAAATTTCACTCAATGACTAAAAACAACATTTTAAATTAATAAACTAACTTGTTTATCAATAATTTCTGTTTCAGATGAGATTTTCTAAGGTTATATTGTAAATGATACGTTATCGAAAATTTTTTTCTAAAATTTCGTTTACAATTTTTAAACTTTTAATAAATATACAAGATAAAAAAAAATGTCAAGGATGCTTAAATAATGTATTTTTCCTTCTAGAATAAGCATCGAAAACGACCTGAAATACAGGTCGAAACATGTCGGCAAATTTTTATTAAAAAAATTTTTTTAACACCAAAAGAAGCGGAATAGGCCTTATTGAACATTATTTATTATATACCGCAAAAATACATTTAAAAATAATTACTTTTGGCTGGTCACTCCACGTACATGCATTCGAAGTAAAATTAAGTAATAATTTACTATCAATCAGTTATAGTCAACTTTTCAAAAAAATTACCAACTTTGTTCAAAACTCAGCAGATGGAAATTACTTTGCCGTGCACAATGATTCCTAAAATATACAAAGAAATATTAGTTAATTGTACTTGAAATTCACAAACGTGCGAGATGTAAAAGCGTTGCGTATAGTGGCTAATTTGGTGAAAGTAATTTTCTCGTCTGTTATGATTTTATGGTTTAAGATTTAGCTCCACATCCCTGTAGCATGTTAATCAGCTTTATATGTAGACAATGATTCAAAATAAGCAAATTCATTAAGAATTAAAATTTACTGTAAAATACGTAATAAAAAGTCAGGTAATTGAAATTAGCTATGACGCTTCGTTCTTACAACAGACAACGTTTTTATAGATTTAGAAGCAATAATGTATATTTGCAATACAACTTGTGAATTAGTATACGGTGTAAAAATACAAAGCTTGTTATGATATAGCGTTAAAAATCAATATAACGAGATGGCGCGTTGTACAATTCTACTTGTAAGCAAGCTATTTAGTATAGAGAATATAATAATAGCAGAGTTTTATAAATCTATGGCGTGAACAACTAAGAACAACAACAACTAAGAACACCCACCTCAAAAGTAGACCTTTTAATGCTTCTAAATGGTGCCTAAAGGACCTTATTAGAGCATACTGTGTGCGAAACAATTTGCACGCATGCGCAGTTTGAAGATGGCTTACGATAGGCATTGGTGAAACCGCTGCGCATGCGCACTTTCCAGATGATGTACTTTAGAAACTAGCATAGGTAACTTTAAACACTGGTGTTGGTATTTCTTGAAATAAATTTAGATTTCACTTGAATAAATCTTTTAATGATTAAAGTTTTGTTTCAGGGTTTTGTAGCCGTTTTCGTCCATCGTACAAAAGGGCATAAGCGCCAAAAATTTTTTTTCAAAATTTTTTTTTCACCAAATTTTTTTTTCAAACATTTTCTTTCACCCAATTTTTTTTTCAAACATTTTTTTCTACTAAATTTTTTTTCAATAATTTTTTTTCACAACTATTTTTTTCAACCATTTTTCTTCCAAAATTTGTATTTCAGAAATTTTTTTTCAAAACACATTTTTCAAAAAAATTTACTCACAAAGTTAAAAAATCTTCTCTTTTAAGATTAATATTTTTCGTTAAGTCCTCCTAACACAACTTCATTGGACGGGCGTTGCAAAAAATAGCGTGTGATACACGTGCGCATAGGTGATTGCTGACTCGTGTGATTGCATCATTCGCCTGCGGCTCGAAGCACTCGTCTATGTTTTCACACTCGTTTCGCTCGTGCGCTAACCACCGACTCATACTTCGAGCTTCCGGCTTATGCTGCAAAATTCACACTCGCACACAATCACCTATTTTGCGCACTTGTATCACAAAGAACTATTGTAGCAGTATTATGAAATTAATTTATTTTATAATATTGGATGTTAATTTTGGATTTAGGGTCAGAATAAATAATTAAATTAATTTTCAATCGAACCAAAGGTTTGGCGTACAATGGTGGCCCTCATCAGTGGTTAATTTTTATTATGGAAAAAACAGTTTAAAAAAATATTTATTAGGGACGCAGCTTAAGAATATAGTTTAAATAAGGACATTATTTCAAATTTGATTTAGTACAGCCCTCAATGTGTTTTGTAATGTTTGCATAAAATAAAAAACATTTTCACCCAACTATTATAAGGATGATAAATTTTTCAATTTTTGAGAACTGTAACAAAGTTGCCAAAGTTTTTTATTACTTAGGACTGCACTATGCCTTTATATTGTATTACAAATTTAATTAATTGGTCCAATTATTGTAAGAAAAAAAAACTTGTTGAGATTATATTACAAATCTCATTAATTTGTCCAATTATTGTAAGGGCAACAAACATTTTTTATTCTGTGCAAACATTACCAAAGACATTTAAGATTGTATTTAACCAAAATTGAAATAATTTCCTTATTCTGACTACATTATTACACCAAGTCCCTTAGAAGTGTTTTTTTGTAACTGTCTTTTCCAGAATGAAAATTAACCACTGAAGAGGGACACCATTGTGCGCTACAACGTTTGGTTTATTTAAAAATTAATTGAATTATTTATTCTGACACCAAAGCCAAAATTAACATCCAATATTATAAATGATTATTTTCGTCGAGGGTCGATATGATCCCCCCACTGAGTATTAATTAATTTAAACGTGAAAAGTAATTTATATCTTTAAATAAAATAATTCATTTGTCTGAAAAAAATGTAGGCATATTATATTTGTGAGACAATAGATAATATACATCTTTAGATTCTTATTTCCCAATAGCCACTATAGCTTTTCCCAATGAAATTACGTTTCTTTTACACTGAGAAGAATAGATTATACCCGGTAATGGAAAATATGGTAGCGGATATAATCTTGGACTGTTAACTATGGGGCAGCGATCCAAATTATTAAATGTATAGATATTATTGTTTTATTTATTTCTTTTTATGAGAGAAGTTTTAGGCTCCGGAAGCTACGATTATGGTTCCTTAAAGCAACCAATCCTGACGCAACTGGAACGTTTACGTCATCCACTTCTGCTCCTTCTGTCATAAAAGGTAAGCAAGAGCGGGAAATTTACGCTAGAAAACATAGTTCAACACTGTTCCTTGGAGTCAGGTCTCTAGCCGCCGATGACCTGACCTGGCAGACGGGACAGTTGGAGATTAAAATTTCACCTATGGATACATTTTTAGTGCAACCAATCTTTGTAGAATGTTATGAGGAACAGTGTTGTCGGACCAGATGAAGTGATCCCAGGAGAACAGGCTTTTGCGTCCGGTTCGCGATGGAATGAGCCTGACGCTAGCAAGCCGGAATCTTGTTGAGTTGACTAAGAAATGAAGCTTTCATACCTCCAAGACAGCCTATTATGAGAACTACAATGTGAAAAAATGCATTTAACAAGAATGTTCATGATAACTCCAACAACTCAATTATCTAAATTAGAACTTAATACAACTACGCATCATACAGTGTTATTAGCAGGTTCATTGACCCCAAACGGAGATTGTTCAGATACCCAGTTCTCAGACCCTTTTGGAACCTGGTACAACGTTGTAGTTCAGGCTAAAGTCAAAGTATCATTACTAGAACATTATGCCCAAGTAAATATAAGTACAAATAAAATACACCTGCAATCGGGAGTCGCTTGTTCACTTACTGAAACTCAATGTATAGATAGAAAAGGAGGACAAACGTTTGGGAACGAATTACCAGATGCTGTATGCAACTTTAAAAAATATGAGGTCTTTTACGAAGGCATGGCAAACAGAACAATCGATAACAGCACAGAAAATTCGGAAATATTGTATTCTCTAACAACCTAGGATATAACCTTTGTATTAGCAGAAAAGGGAAGAGACGCAGTTTCTCATTTCATTTTTATTCGAACAGAACACCTGAAACTACTAATTCTTGAAACTAGACCAGGAAACATATTTCTAGAAAATAAAAAACCCCATATTCAAAATATGGACATATTCACATATGTGAATTCAAAATTTGTTTATATAGAGAGACATATCAAAACCGAAGTATTAGGACTTTATCATGACGTTTTAACACAACGTTGCCCATTGGAACAACAAGTTATCAAAAACTCATTAACTTTGGCCACTCAGGCACCTGACGAATTGGCATTCCATTTAATGAAAGGACCAGGTTATATATCAATTCTAGCAGGCGAAGTAGTACATATAATAAAATGCGTACCGGCAGAAGTAATACACAGAAAAACAGACGAGTGTTATTTACAACTTCCCGTACTTGAGGGAAATAAAACATATTTTTTTACTCCCCACACACACATTTTAACAACAGTAAGCACCCAAATAGATTGTAATCCATTACTACCATCCATGTACCAATTAGGAAAGAAGTGGTTTCAAAGGCTACCGAACTTAGTCCCAGCAATAGATCCCATTATAGTAAAGCCAGAAACAAAAGAAACATGGAAGTATACACAGCCTTCATCGCTAGCTACCAGTGGGATATATTCTCAAAGAGATCTAGAAAAGCTTCGTGACCATATTATGCTCCCAGCAGAAAGACCGATAATATTAAATACCCTAGCTCGTGGTATGAGGGGACAACAAGTTACAAACCATGGCTTTTCATTTTTAAACGTCTTAGACGAAGACTCAATCAATAAAATAGCCGAATCTGCATGGGCGAAGTTTTGGACAACCTTTACTAGTTTTGGCACTGCAAGTGCAGGATTGATTGGAGTAATAATTATACTTAAATTGATCAAATTTATCGCAGACACCTTTATACACGGTTAGGCATTACACGACGTATTGAGATGGTCCTTCCATCTTATAGGAGCACTTTGGGATTCAGCCACTAACCTATTACTGAATTTAGGAACAAATAAGCCACCGCCCAAAGATAGTCCATCAGAACTAAGACCATCAGCTTCACAGGAAAATAATAAACTTCTCGACCAGGCTAGAGACACTGGCGACGAGAATCCAGGTTACAATAACAGAGACACTGGCAACGAAATTACAGGTAATAAGGATGAAGACGTAAATATACAACTCTACCCAAATACAGAAGTACAAAAAATCTCAGGATATCAAAACAACTCTTTCCATTTACAAAAATCCACATACCATAATGACGGCTGAAACTTTTATGACCCTGCTAAAAGATATACTTCAAAAAAAGGGAGAACCTATTCCTACCCTTAGTACAAACTTACATCGCGGACCAGCAGGAAATTTGGTCTATTCAGTCGAAATTAAGTATAAAAAATTCATACTAGTTAGTGCAGCATACGACAGATACTTAACCAATAAAACGGCAAAAGATCATTTAGTTTCGATTTTAACAGAAAATACTAATTCAACTCGAAACTTTAAGAACACCCCGTTTGGAATAAATATTTTGTAAAATTACGAGAGTTCTACACAGAAAGAAAACTTCCTTTACCGAAATATGCAACCATGCAAATTAAAACGTCAGATAGAGAGATCACCTGGGTGACAATATTTATTGTAGGAGATATTAAGAAGACAGGTGTGTCGGACAACCGCATAGTAGCTGAAGCTTATGAGGCCTTAAAAATACTATTAATCCTATATATTAACGGGAAACACACAACAACTACTATCGAATCAATCAATAATTCACTCAAAGAACTCAGCATTATAAAAAAGGCTACCAATAACAATTTGCTTTAATTTGTTCAAGAAGAAAGTTTAGAAAAAATAAGTGAACAAAATCCTACGCACCGGAAATATAGAACTAATACAAAGTTTAAAGAAGGAAAATATGTTACAAAACAAATTAACGTAGGAGCTTTCACCTCTCACGCCGAAAATACTAAACAATCAACTCTTAATAACACAAAATATCGAATCATAGAACCCTAAAACTGGCGTGACACAATTAATAAAAATTAGGGGAAACACGTTGAAAGAAACAAGTTTTAAAAAATGTCATTTTTGTAAAAACCGAGCTCGAACCATTATAATAAAGTATAAAACAAAGAAATATACCTAGTAACAACAATAAAAGAGTACTATAAAGTACCACGAACTAAATTTATTTTTCTCTCTCCCTCCTCTTTACAATCACCTTGCATGAGCTAACTATAAAAATAGTATATTATATTCTTTCTACCCTATTAATTTGTAATCAAATACTAATAAAACCTTCTGTTTTAGGATTCAGAAAGCGAGAAGCACCATGGCAAAAACTTACATCAAAAGAAGTTTCCAAACTTCGATAGTATTATTTCTATTTTCAGTTGTACGCGCATCCTTTCAGAATTACCCTTTTAGCCATACACCAGGCATTTATTTCGAAACATTAGCAAAAATTAAAGTAGTCTCTAACAATGTTTATTTAGTATCTTACTTCGATATAGAAGATATTTTAAAATTCGAATCAGATTTAATAGAAAGCTTCAAGCACTCGTTACCACCGCGTAAACAGTACATACATAGTTGCAATACGAATCAAGCAAGAATAAAAATTAAATATCAGCAAGAAAAAGTCATAAATATTAAGAACAAATTGAACGTGTTTTTGAATAACACATTCAATTTTAATTCCGACATGAATCTGCAAGACTCAAACGAAATAGTTCATCAGATTCAAACAACAATAAAAAAATGGAAATTATGGGAAATAAAACTTTTCCATGGAAAGAAAAGTACATTTATATCGTAAAAAAATTCATTTTCAAAGGAAAAATCTAAAGCAAAAGACATTAATATTAACATTTTACCCTATAATAAATGGACGAGTGAAAACCCTAATGTAAATACGAATATGTACAGTACCTATGTAACGGAAAACCTAATTTCAATGGAAAAAGTAATTCCTCTCCTTTTCGCCTTGTTAATCTCTGACTTAGAGGAATACCTAAGAAACCACGGGGCGATAGGAATTTCGATCGTTCACCTAATGGATGTAATTTTACTAGCCTACGCTGACGATATAGTGATCCTCGCCAACTCTCAAGCTGATCTTTGATTTAAGATTGACCTGATTGAGGAATATTGTGACGTAAATTTCTTTCAAGTAAATGAATCTAAATCAAAAGTTGTAGTATTTCATAGAGGTCGTTCGCGAAGCTGCAGTTTCTTTTTCACTGGGGTTCAGCTTGAAGTAGTTGAGGAGTATCTCTACTTAGGTTCCATTTTCTCAAGTTCGGGTCTTTTCCTTAAGGATGCTACCAAGAAAGTGAATTCAGCAAATGTTGCTATGGGCGCTGTTCTAAGAATTCCTTATTCTACGAAATCCGATGCTTGGTGCACTAAAATCAGACTTTTTCGGAGTCTTACCCTTAGTGTATTGTATTATGCTATCGCAGTCTGAAATGATCACTGAAATGACACTGAAATGATCGAAAGCTTCAATCGAAGTTCTTGAAGAGGGTTTTAAATTTTCCTTCTTATACGCCAAATTATGCTTCGTGACTTGAAATTGATAGACAAGAATTGGCTTATGAGATTTTTAAGCTATCTCTAAGTTGGCTGGAGAGGTTGTTGGAAATGCAGCAACAAAGATATCCCGTACGCTGCTTGAATAAATTAAACTCCTTAGCAGCTAAGCCTTCTAGTAATGTTAAGTTTAATTGGGTTTTACAATTAAAGCAGTTTTCCTGCGTGTGTAACTCTGCTCATTTATGGCCGGGACTGAATGTAATAGCTTTACAAAATAATAAAGAGACAATTTTGCATAATTTTCCAGTCTATTTGAAATGCTCAGATTACGGTAGAGTACTAGGCTCTGGTACTCTACAGGCGTTTCCACACTTGTCCTTAGTACCAGGCATTCAACCTTATCTTACATTCCGTCTCCCTTTTTATATCACAAGCACAATTGCTCAGTTGAGGCTCCTGGATTCAATTAGAGGCTGCATTCGTATCGGGGAGTTTGAATTTATGTATGAACCATCGAGAAACTGTACGATATGCAATTTCGGGGAAAGAGAGGATTTGTTTCATATTTTGGCTACTTGTCCTGCGTATACGGATTTTAGAACTTCCAATTGTGAGCAGCCTCCAACTGGCACATCCAGTAGACAATATTGGTTATACTTTCTTAACTCTTATTCTCTGAAAGAACTTTGTAAACTCGCTTTTTTTATGTCTCAAATATCGCGTCTTAGAACATTTATAATGGAATCTTAGGGCTTGACACGTCACTGTGTGCATTACAATATCGTTTTAATGCATATCTTGTAATTGTAATCAACGTTGTTTCTGACTTGCACTCTCTACTTATTCTTATCAAATAATATGTGCATTACTGTATATTTGCACTCATTTTAATGGTCATCGACCATGAAACAAATTATTTTCTAATAAAAAAGAAAAATCTACTAAAAGTGATTTTTAAAGTTTTCAAAGTCTTGGAATATTTAGTGACTCCAATCAATTTTTTTTAATTGAATAGTTTGAAGGAATTTCGAAGGATTTGAAATATTTAAGTGTGTTTTTAAAATTTTTATTTGATTTTAAAGAGATTAGAAAAATTTGAAGAACCCAAGGAATTTTCAATTGATTGCAGAAGATTCTAAATATTTTGGAGTATTAACAAAAATTTTGAGGAATTTAAAAGAAATTTTCAAGTTTCAAGGAATTGAAAAAAAGTGTTCAGGATTTGAAAACTTTTAAAGTATGCTAAAAGATTCTAAGGAGTTTTCAATTTATTTCAGTCATTTAATTGATTTCAGATGGTTTGAAATATTTTTGAGTATTTTAGATGATTCCAAGGCATTTTCGAAAGCTTTAAAAAGTTTCAATTTTCAAGTAATTTTAAAATACTTCAAATGAATATGATATTTTTTATATATTATTTTTATATAATATTTTCAAATTACTTATATTGTAAGGAATTTGAAAAGACTCCAAGGCATTTCCAAGAGATTGCAATAATTTGAAGGAATTTCAAAAAATTGTAAATATTTGAGAACTTTTGAAGTATTTTAAAAGATGCCAAGACAATTTCGAAAGCTCAAAAATTTTCAAGTGATTTTTAAAGAATAGAAGTATTTTTCTTATTTCAATAATTTGAAAGAATTTCAAAGGATTGGAAATATTTTAGAGCGTTATTAAAAATTGCAAGGGTTTTGAAAAGCTTAAAAAAATTCAAGAAATTCCCAATTATTTTGAAGGATTTTAAATATCTTAGGACATTTTGAAAGATTCTAGGATTTTTTAAATTGATTTCAGTAATTTAATGCTACTCATAGGATTTGAATTATTTTATGGCATTTTAAAAGATCTAAGGCATTTTCCAGAGCTTGAAAATGTTTCAATTGATTTCCAAACATTTTAAAAGATTTGAAAACTTTAAGATTATTTCAAAAGATTCTAAAGAATTTCCAATTGATTTCAGAGGATTGAAAATATTTTAGAGTTATTTAAAAAGATTCATAGACATTTTCAAGAACTTTGAACAAATTTGCATGGGGTATTATATCAAAGAGTTTCCTAAAATTTCGAAAATATAGATCGATTTAATTGGATCTGTGTCAGGTTTTAGGGAAATTTAGAGGCTTTGAATGACTTTAAGAGAAATAAACACATTTTTCTTGGAGTTCAAAGAAATTTTTATAACATCGGAATACATGAAACTATTTTATAGGACTTGCAAGGTTTTAATATATTTTAGAATATTCAAATGAATTTTATGATATTTCCGAAGATTTCAATGATTTTCATGCATTTTTAAAACTTTCAAGGTATTTTAATAAATTTTCCAGTATTTAAGAAAATATTATAAAACTTCATACAATTTCACGGGATTTTATAATATTTTAATGTACATTAAGGAACTGATTCACAAGAAGTGAGGTATTTTCAAGGTTTTCACAGATTTGTAGAGATTTTCAAATATGTGTTGCAATTAATTTGAGTTCATGAGAAATTCACCCTGAATTATTCCTAATTTATCAAAAATTATTTTATTATCTTTTTCGAATGTCGTTAATTTATCTGAATTTTTTCACATTAAGTCAATAATTCTATTCCGTTCAATCGCTATTTTTTTTAAGTTTTCAGTTTGTATTTAATTCGTCTTTTAGTGTTTCAAACTCATTTTAAATTCTTCAACATTCAATAAAATTCTTTTGCATTCCCTTGTATTTTTTCGATATCATTTTAAACTTACTAAAATCAATTAAATTTTTTGCAACTTATTTCCATTTTTTAATTTGTAACTTTAATTGTTTGAAGTTTTATGAATTGAATTCTTCGGAATGCTTTAAAATCCAAAAGAACATTAGTCACACTATTCATGCACATATTTACTTTAAGTCACCATAACAGACTCATCCACGTGGCTATTATGGAATACATTTTAAGTTTACGTAACCCAAAGAAAAATTTTTTGTCTTCAAATCTTAGCAGACACCTTCAAAAGGATGTCCAATACATTTGTAAATGGATTAAAATATTTCCAGGTTGGAGTGACGAATTTCTCAACTTGGACTGATTGATGAAATATAAATATTTCAGAACGGTAACCTTGATGCCTATAAATTGTGAGATGACAATCAAGATATCAAATATACTATACAGAACACTTGAATATTCAGTAGATAGTTGGATGCACTGTTAACTAAATTTTTCATTAACGTAATAATCAGTTTATTAATAATCAGATATTAAAAATTCAAGAACGTAAAATTGCGTTACTTAAATTGTTTGCAACGTTTTTACTCTACAGAAGGCGAATTTGGATGCAATAAAACCAGGTTATACCATTTTTTTTAATCTTCCATCAAATCACATAAATTTATATTTATAGTGACAATTAGGAAGATTGAAATGCTCCAATAAAGGGTAAATAACGATGAATCAAGTGCAATAATAATATAGAGAAGATTGCATAACCGAATGAATTCCGGACTCAAAACGAAAAATTTCAGACACATTTTTTTGCCAAAATTCCGGACGTTAACGGATGAAAATCAAGTGACATGTCAGATAACTAAACGCAGAATTCCGTATTGATCCCTGAATTTGGACCAATTTTCCAGAAAACGGATTCTGGCTGAAATGCTAGTCGGGCGGTCTTAAGAATTAGCATCATTTTTTGCAGTAGATTTTATATGGCACTTATTCACGGCTGCGCAACATTTTTTTGGTTCTTCCAGAATTCAGCTGTAAGTGTGTATAAAAGCGCGGTTCATTCTGGAGAAAAAAATCAAAATAATAAACAATCTTTTCCAATCCCCTTCCGGAATAATGTTCCCGAAATAATAATGGTCGAGCTTTCAATAAGTGTCTCAGGGCAATCTGCCCTCAATATCCGAAGTCTTTCTCTGAAATTTTGCCACAAGAAATTCATGATATACCAACCTACTTGAAAAAAAGTAAATTTTTTTCTTATTTCAGAGTTAAGTTCACAATTCAAGTGCTTGCCTAATGCGGACCCTATTCCACGCATTCCTCGTCGTGAACCTTTTTCTCATTTTGAGAGACAACATTCTCCTGACAGGCCTGTCGCTCCTGCCAGGTCACATTCTCCTACTGAGCCTCCTCTTCATGCTAGATCCAGGTCTCCTCCAGCCCATGCCAGGTGCACGATTCCACCTACCACGATTGTTTCTAATGAGGGAATTGAATATGGAATGGACCAACTTCAATTTATTCGGCTTACTTCCTATAAGAATCCGAACCATGTATTCGAGCTTCGAAGATACACTTTTCCTGCGGATAAGCGAATTGAATTACTCGCAGGACAAAAAAAATATGTGCCTATGCCAATCCAAGAACAAATTGTGTTATCATCATTCGATGGTGATGTCTTTGCGATATTGGAGAGTAGTAGATTTCTTGCTGGGATATATACATATAATCGTCGCGAGCACAATAAACGACGTGCAAAAATAAACATGACAAGTGTCAAGGTCACCTCATTGACCGCAAGTGAAAGGAAGGAAATTCCAGTAGGCCCCTTCCGTCAAATCATAATGAGTTTTCGAGTAGAGCGTGTGAACTTCAGTTCTTCATAAGCACTAATTTAATTACAAAAAATGTAAAACTGAAATATGAAACTGTTTGTAAACCCAAGTCGGCTAAAATTGTACAGGTAACTCTTTATAACAAATAATAATAATAAAGTAATTGTATTATGACATCCAGTCCTTCAATCTTTGTTCTCCTCCCACACTGTTCCACTGACAACAGGCAACAGGAATTTGGTGATTTTGAATTTTCTTTTGCAGAAGTTCTGGGCCTATAGCTTTAAGCAAAAATTGTCCAAAAATTTAGTCTCAAGAAAAATAGATCTTTTGAAGATGAAC
The DNA here is from genome assembly GCA_011634705.1 of Andricus grossulariae. Classification (NCBI taxonomy): domain Eukaryota; kingdom Metazoa; phylum Arthropoda; class Insecta; order Hymenoptera; family Cynipidae; genus Andricus; species Andricus grossulariae. The sequence goes on along the minus strand of JAABKJ010075445.1, from coordinate 20,459,614 downwards.
AGTTCTTACTGCTTAAATCTAGTTTTCATTGAAAAAATTCGAATGAATTCTGCACTAAATATTTGGCACGAGAAAAGTTGAATTTCCGTGGGTGGTGGGGCCAGCGAAATGGTCTTTTCCATACACGCTGCTTTTCAATTAGTTACGTGAAGTTGGCAAAACAAATGTTTCGCGCAGTTATGTTATTATGGATGATTGTTTCTTAAAAAAACTTTTTGAGATAGGAGGATTGGGAAGGGACTGTTTGATTGTAAAAAGATTCTGAGAAGATGGAAAAACATCATTTTTCATGAAATTTTTTTATTATTTATTATTCCTTGTCACAATCTATTCAAAAATTGGATGTAACAAAGCTGTAGGAAATTTTCGTCTCGAGCAAATAAGATTTCATAAACTTTTTTCTTTTTACCGATAAGAGTAAAAAAATAAAAGCAATAACAATCAAATGTTCGGTCAAGGATAACAACATTCACAGAAAAAACAGAGTGGAATTTTTTTATCTTCACAAATACTTTTTCCCATAGCAGACTTTGAAATATTTCCAGTAATTTTCAAGAAACCGCTTTGATTGGACTGATATATGAAATATAAATATCTTTGAACGATAAGCTTGCTGATTATAATTCATGCGCTGACGAGCAAGATATCAAATACAGTATACAGAACACTTAAATTTTCAGTAGAGCGTTGGATACACTGTTAACTGAATTCTTCATTAATTATTCCTAATTGGAAGAAATGGGAGTCGCTTACACTCTGGTCTTCACCTTGGTGGTCATCATTAATTCTATTGGTGAATATGATACTAAGATATATCTATAATTATATTTAAAAAATTTTAAAACTATTGCGAATAAAAATTTAACCGACGCAATCCGTATTCTATCCAAAACTTTCTTTGAGTTTGTCCAAAATAAATACGAAATTAATCTCAATTTATTCCGGGAGATTGCAGAATGTGTATTGAGTTCTAGGAACTACATAACTACAGTGAAGAATCAATCATTGCAAAAAATTGTTTGCAAAAGATTTTTTATGGTTCTTATTTACGGCTGCGCAACGTTTTTTCGGCTCTACCAGAATTCAACATTCACGTGTGTATAAAAGCGCGTTTCATTCTGCAAAAACAATCGAAATAATGATCGATCTTTTCCAAGACCCTTCCTATCCTAAGCCTTGCTTTGAAATTTTGCCACATTAGGTTTATGATATACGAAACTACTTGAAAAAATTGGATTTTTTTTCTTATTGCAGAGTTAAGTTCACAATTTGAGTGTCTGCCTAATGGCGAACCTATTCCAGGCGTTCCTCGTCGTGAACCTCTTTCTAATTTTGAGAGACAACATTCTCCTGACAGGCGTGTCGCTCCTGCCACATCTTCTTCTCCTGCCAGGTCACATTCTCCTGCTGAGCCTTCTCGTCATGCTAGATCTAGGTCTCCTCCAGCCCATGCCAGGTGAAAAATTACTGTAATACATTTTATTTTACGCCATGTGTTGAGAAAGTCAGGCATAACAACCAAAGATATAATATCTTCAATAGCAACTTACATTGAAAGTAATACCAAAAATAAATAAATCAAAATAATTATCGGCGATCGATAAAATGAGAAATCTACTTTTTTACTTCAGTTGATTTTAATTTTAGTATAGAGGTCACTATGACTTAGGAAGTGATGAGCAAGAAAACTTCCTCCATAAAACTACAATGGAGGTTAGGAGTTTTCATATGAAGGATTACATTCTCATCATTATGAAAAGGTATTGGTTTTATGTGAAAAATGACTCGTTGGTTTCCGTCAAATGTCGACGTTTTGAGGCGGCCTAAGTCAGAAAAAATAGTTTTTACGTCGGTGTCTGTCTGTCTGTCGCTGTCGTCGTCGTCTGTATATCGGATAACTTTCGAAAGACTCATAGGATTGGATTGTGCTTTGGCACACAGTTTCAGGGACGAAAAAGAAAGATAGAGTTCGTTAACCAGCTATTTTGGATAGAAATTCAAAAAGTTAGGGCAATTTAAAAATTGTTTAGATTACTTTTTTCGAAATTCATGAATTCCATTGACGGCCGCCCGTAGTACTCGAGAATCAAAACAAATTATTTTTCAGACTTTTTTCAATACAGAGAAAATTGACAGAGTTATAGAATTTTCAAAATCTCCCAAAAAAGCGAAAATTAACATTTTAAGCCAACTAAAGCATGATGTGAAAAAAAGTCAGGAGAAGAAAAAAGTTACTATTTAATAGTCCTACAAGATTCTCATGACGACTTTTCCAGTATTCTTAAAAAATCGAAAATTCAAATTTTATTGGCACCAAGCAAAATGAATTATTACATTCTCATCATAATGAGAAGGTATTGGTTTTATGTGAAAAATGACTTTCGTGGATATCATCAAATGTCGACGTTTTTAGGCCCCCTAAGTCTGAAAAATAGTTTTTACGTCGGTGTCAGTCCGTCTCTCGCTGTCGTCGTCGTCGTCTGTATATCGGATAAATTTCGTAAGACTCATATCCAATATTCAATCATATCACTTTGAAGTAATTAATTAATTTATGTTGCTTCATAGAAAAAAATTGAAATTAAATATTTATGTTATTTAATTTTGTGAAAAAATGAATTAGCCAATAATTAGTTAATCATTTCATTACACAAAAAGCATTGAAGAATTATTTTCATTGAATCGTTCAAATATTTTTTACTTCATATTTTTCTGAAAATTTGAATTATTAATAACCTTTTAAACTATTTCAGAGAAAATTAAAATATATGTGCACATAATTTCGAAATCAAAATTCAGATACTCATTTCACAACATCGCGAAAATTAAAAAAAAAAAAAAATACAATTGGAATATAGGTATTTTAAACACTAACAAACTTGTATTATACAAATTATAGTCAATATTCAATTACATAAGCTTGAAGTAAATAATTAGTTTACGTTACCCAATCAAAAGCAATTAAAATTGTATCATGTATTTTAAAATTGTGGAAAAAAATAATCAGCTAATAATTAATTTATCTATTTATAACATAAAAACAGTAAACTATAATTTTCATTCAAACATTTGAATAATTTTTATTCTACATTAAAAAAAACTCAATATCAATTCTGAAAATTTAATATATTAGGAACCTTCCATACTAATGTCAGAAAAAATAAAAACATATTCACATATAATTTTGAAAATTGAATGCAGACACTCGTTTCGCAATATCAGAATCATTTTTAAAATAATGTACACAATAACTCCAATATAAGGCCAGTTTCGGGGGCTGCCTCGCAGTGGCCATGGCACTAAATTCGTCGTTGGACGAATGGTGCGTGGTGGCGACGCATTGTTGACACTGCTTGTACGCTGAAAAAACTGCGTGAGCCAGCAGTTCTAGGAAGAACTAAATCAGTCGGCCTTATTTTGGAGTTCTTGTGTACTTGAAATAGTGTTATTTGTAATATAAATAAACTTTTATTATGCAAATTAAACCCAGTATTCAATTACATAACCTCAAAGTAAAAGATCAATTTATGTTTCTGAATTTAAAACAATTTAAATTCAATCTTTATGTAATTCAATATTGTGGTTAAAATTATCAGATAATAATTAATTAAACAGTTCACAACATAAAAACCCTCAAACAATTATTTTCATCGTAACAATCAAATTATTTTCACATGTTATTTTTCAAATTTTAAACTTTCATTTATGTATATTTTGATTTATTAATAAGTTTTGAAAAAATTCCATAAAATTTAAGTTCCAACAGAATCAATAATTAATCAATCATTTCAAAACATAAAAAGCATTGCAAAAATGTTTGCATTGAAATATTCAATTAATTTTGAATTTATATTTTTGAAATTTTCAATTGAATTAATTAAAACTCAAATTATTAATAACCTTTTATACAAACTTTATACAAAATCAAAACATATGTACATAATATATTTCGAAAATCGATTACATAAATAAATTATTTCAGTTCATCGCAAACATTCAAAAAAATTATATAATTATAATGAAGGTATTCAAAAAAAATGTTATGAAAATTATAGCCATTATTCAATTACATAACCTTAAAGTGAATAATCAATGTATATTACCCAATTAAAATCAATCAAAATTCGATCTTTATGTAATTAAATATTGTGAAAAATATTAATCAGCTAATAATTAATTAATCCGTTCAAAGCATAAAAAGTATCAAATAATTATTTTTATTGAAAAATTTAAATAATTTTTACTTTATGTTGTTATCAAAATTTGAATTAATAATAACGTTTGAAACTAATTCCAGGAAAAATGAAAGCATATGTAAATATAATTTTGAAAATTGAAAAAAATTAATCAGTTCATACTTAATATTAATCGGCTCACAACATAAAATGCATGGAAAAATTATTTTCATTGAAATATTAGAATAAGTTGTATTTAATATTTGTCCTAAAATTTTAATTATTCATAACTTCTTAAAATAATGCCAGGAACAATTGAAATAATGCCACATGTAATTTTTAAATTTGAATTCGGATACTCACTTCACAACATCCCAAACATTTGAAAAAATTATATAATTGTAATGAAGATATTTTAAAGGAAAAATAAATTTTTATCATAAAAACAGCAGCCACTGTTAAATCACATAACCTTATGTAAATAATCAATTGATGTGACTTAATTGAAAATAATTCAAATTCAATCTTTATGCAATTCAATTTTTTGAGAAAAAAAAATCAATCAATAGTTATTATTATTATTATTATTATATCATTAAGCCGTTTCCATTTCGGGGTAGGCGTGAATTGCTCGGTTGGAGAGTAGTGATGTGTGGGTGGGTATATAGGTGAAGGGTAGATAGGTATATAGGTTTAAGGTATAGATATTTTAGATTAATCTAGAATTCTCGTGTACTACAATTAGGCCAATTTTTAGCCTGATCGGACAACTTTCATTTTGGAGGTGGGTACACTTGAGAAATTATGCCCCGTGTATTCTCCCTCTTCGCCCCCTTCTTATTTATTATTTTGTCCTTCGATTTTCTTTTGAAGCTCTCCCCTTCCCTGTGAAGGCCCCCTTCCCTCCCCATATTCGCCTTAAAGTCCCCGCCCAGTACCACCATACCCACCTCTCTTTCGCCTAGCAAGTCTTCCACCCTTTCTTTAATTCTTTCCATCCCATCCTTATTGTAAACTGTGACAAACTTACACATTACCCTACCTATCTTTACTTCTATCACTTGCACTCCATCGCCCTCTTCCTCTCCATTAACTTCTTGCTCTAATCCTTCTTTAACACCCCTCATGATTCCCCCACTAGCTCTTCCTTTCTTCTTCACACACACTCCTAGACCTGTCCTACAGCATTCTCTGCATTTCCCTTTTCTTTCTCGCCAAATCGTGATCGATGAAAACTCCCCTATCCTTTATCATATTCTTATTTCGTATTACCCCCAACTTTTCTTTTCAGGTCCAACTCCACAACCGTCACTTCCTTCTCCTTTCTCCCGTCTAACTTAACATTACCTACCATACTTTTAACCCACCCCATGCTCTCTAGCAGCGCTTCCACGCCCTCCCTTTCTTCTCCGCTCTTTAGCTTCAACCCTCTTATCACAATAATATTTTCTCTGTCAGCCTTCTCTCTTCTCTCCATTCTCAACTCCATTGCCCTCATCCTTTCCTTATCCGCCCTGTCCTCCTTTTCATTCCTGCGCTTTCCAACTTTCTCTTTTTTCATATTGTCTAACCTCTCCCAAATATCTTTAATCTCGCCCCCTTACCCCCGTCAACTATTTCAATTTCCGCCCTGCCCTCCACCTTTTCAAGTCTTTTCTCCATCCTTTCCTTCCACCCCCTAATCTCCTTTTTTATTTGCTTTATTTTAAATTCTTCTTTCCTACCCCACTCCAACCCTTTGACTATCTCCCTCAGCTCTTCCACCTCCTTTTCCCATTTCTCATCTCTGATTCTCAGTTCCTTCCTCATGCCCTCCATCTGCTCCTTAGTCTCCCTTAAGTCCTCGCTCAGCACCCTGATCTCGCCTAACAGCATCCCGAGAGCCTCCTTCTCCGACTTTCCCTCCCCGTCACTTGCGCTAGGCGCTCTCTCCCTTACCTTTTCCCTTCCGTCGTTCCCATCGATCCGTTTTTTTCATCTACCCATGCGTTGCTCGACACCAGACCACGACCTGTTGGCCGTCGTGGCACGTAGAAGATTTTCTCCCCGTCAATTTCACTACCAGCATTGCCAGCACTCTCACTACCCACTAGGGTGGTCCAAAAAATGCTTTTCTAACCACAGGACAAGTCCCCCCCCCCAAGTTTCCATTTGCGGAGAAAAAAATCCCTATTTTTCAAAATGGGGAAATTTTGCATTATTGTAAAATTGAACTCATACTTCAGGGTTTGATCAAAACGTGCCAACTTTTTTAGGGATTAAAGAGGAGTACTTATTTAATGAAACCATACTAATAACTTCTATTGCCAACCCACCCTCATCCCCCCACAGCGCCCCAAATATGTCTCAAAAATAAAAAAACTACATTTTTACATGTTATTGTTACTTTTTAGTAATTTCCGTCTTCTTTTTCATACGAATAATTATGGACAATTTGAATATCTCGCATGACTTTTCAAACAATTCTTAATTGTTCAAACAAATGTAACTCATTTGAACAATTATTAATTTCCAAAAAATATAATAAACAATCGTATTTTCTGATTGAAATGTAATAGTTTGTCATTGCTTGAAGCACTAAATTTTTTTAAAAACATCACGTATTATTATCATTATTAGTTGAGTTGAGATCGTAACAGCCCCTGACGCTTGGGTTATCCCGCTGCGTCCCTTTGTGAGCCTAAGCGTGACCCCAAAGCCCCCTCCATAAGGAGAGGACCGCAGTCACGCTGTTGGCTGATATCTCTGACTCACTGATGCAGTAACTGCCAGTGAGTGTTAGACGTTTCCCCGCAATAGCAGGGCAGTGACAAAGGATGTGAGTAGCTGTCTAATCATCCATTCCGCACAGACGACAGAGGGGACTTTCCGCAAGCCCTATCTTATGTCTGTGACATTCGAGATTCCCATGTCCTATAAACATTTCTGTTTGGACTTTGATCTCTTTTCTCCCGAGCTTGAGTATTTTCCTTGCTCGGTTAAAGTTAGGCTTTCATCATCAGTGCTTGCTGCATTACTCTGAAGAGTGCATCCAGATGCTGGCCGCGCGCGCTAACTAGTATATCGTCCCCATAGCCTATGAGATGGTGACCCTGGCTCGAGAGTAGATTAAGTAGTTCATCCACTACTAGGCACCACAGCAAGGGCGATAAAACGCCTCCCTGCGGACATCCCGAGTCAACGGTTCCACATAAAGTGGTAAGCTGCGCTTAGGGCCGTCTCCGTCGAGTGACCAGTCCTATAGGCCCTCGTTTCGGGCCCAGTTGGGCCACAGGCGAATTTGGTTGCCTCTGAGGTGCCGTCCCCACTTCTCCAAACCTTGAAAAGCCCGGAAAATGTGCCTTGATTAGGTGAGCCAAGGTGTCCCCGTCCGACTCTGAGTAACCCCCGCCGGGCAATTTCAGAGTGCCGAGAATAGCATCCGGAATTCGAGAAAGCAGCCTGTCCAGTTTAGCCGCTTCAGCTCCCTTCTCGATGTCTGTGCAAAAGTTGGTCCAGCTCTCTTGCTTTGCCTTCCCTATTGCACCTCTGTATTCATCCCTCATCGTTGTGAATGAGGTCCACAGTTCCTTCGTTTTTCCATCACTGACACTTCTGAACCTCTCTCTGGTTTCCCTGCGAAGCTCTTCGAGTTTCCCATTCCATCAGTGTGTCTCCCCAGCCTTTCGCACTCTTGTAGGTCGACAATTACTCTCATAAGTAGCTTTAATGGCTTCCGTGAAAGTGTTGGCTGCCATTTCCAGGGTATCAACGTCTCGTATTGACCTGGGAACTTCTGAAAGTACACATCATAGCTCCGTGGAAAACTGCTCCCGGTCCGTTGTTCTTGGATTTCTGACCCATTTGGGGCCAGCGTGTACGATGGATTCCAACGCGAACTCTATCTGTGAGTGATCTGAGAGAGTGGGTTCATCTGAGACTCTTCACCTCTTGATGTTATCTCTAAAAATACTGGCACTGAGAGTGATGTCAATGACTTCCTCCCTGACCCAGTTACGGAACGTCGGGGTGTTCCCCGTGTTAAGAATATCTAAATCAGTGGTGATAAGGTATTCCAGTAGGGCATTACCTCTTGAGTTAACGTACGCGCTGCCCCGCAAAGTATGATGGGAATTAGCATCGCATCCCAACAGCAGAGGAATACCCCTTACCTTGCAATATTCCACCAGTGTACATACCTCCACGTATAAGAGACAGTATATATATATATATATATATATATGTGATGTGGATATATAAAGATTTAAATATAGCACGAGAAATTAAATGAAAAAAAAAATAATTTGTGAGTGAAGGAGTGAGAGAGATAGAGAAAGAGGGGCATAAGATTATCATATGTACTGTATATATAAACTTTGATGTAGTAGATATAGTCGACAGTGATTGGAATGGATCATCCTTATAATGTAAAATTTGTATATATGTCAATTGTAAATTAAAAAAAGGAATTGAAAAAAACTATACAATTCTTAGTAAAATACAAGTTATTGCAAATAAACTAAAGAAAATTAGTTGAATCCAAATTGGTGTTTTTTTATTCAATGCAACCTGGAAATCATATTTTTCATGTAATTTTCTTTTAATTGAAAAAATGCAATGCAAATCATATTCTTAAACTGATGGAGCTATCGGAAGCAACCTGATCCAGCAGACGTAATCTCTCAATGCCGAGGACGATGCCAGCGATGTTGACTGACCTACCAATTCGTTTATCTACTATTCGCACTTTTTATTCTAAGGACAAGGAACTCTGAAAAAACCACACACAAGTTTCTTTTTATTTGTTTTCTTTTTCAATTTATTTCCGAAAACCAGTACATTATACTTAAAAATAAGTAGACTATAAATTATACGTATAAATAGAAAAAGATTCTTCTAAACTCTGTAAATTCAAATCCATGAGATATAACTGATCGAGTGACATCCAGTTTTCCAATAAAAGTACATTTTCACTTGCACAATTGGAGTAATTTTCGTACATATGTGCGTACATTTAATATAATTAATTACAATCCTTTTACGCAATTCCTGTAGCGAGGGACATTCCAAATGAAGCATATCAATAGTTTGAAATTCCAAACGAACTTCAACTGGTCCGTATTTCAGTGACTCATTTTGTTTAGAGCAGTCAGTTACTACTAGGGGTGCATATTCTATAAATTCTTCTCTTGATAGCAAAGGTTGCTGTTCTTTACCATAGTAATTAGCTTGAAAGTTTGTGTACATTTCATAAAGAAGAGCATACTGATTTCGATTAATGTCAAGATTCAAATTACTGCAAGGATAACACTGATCATTTGAAAGTAGTTTGACAATAGTCAAATTACAATTATCAAAGTTGCTAGAACTACTAATATTATTATTTTTTCTGTTTGTTTGAAATCCTAGCATAACAAATCTCGGTTTCTCCAATTGTGTTGATGTTTTTACTGTCCAAACATGGTTTGAAGTGGTTGGAAGTAAAGGATATTCATACAGTTACCAAGTTCGAAAACTTATTGGAATGGGTGGATCTTTTTCAATATATTTTAGCAATTGAAATTTTCGTGAATCTGACAGTCTAACGCTATGTAATAACCACTCTATTTTATTAATTTCAATTTTATACTGCTCAATGAGGGCTGCTTGCAAGATGACTTTTGCATCACTTTTTGATCTAGTCAAAATAAGTTCATGCTTAGCACTGAAAATTACTTTGTGATAATCTTCAGCAAACCCAAATATCATGCTCAGCGCTATGACCACATTAAAATAACCAGTAGCGATGGTTAGTGATTCATTATTTTCATTCATTTCAAGCCAACCAGTATTCTGTATGTAACTTGATTTCCCAGGATTTAGAGATACATAATTTTTCATGAGACTAGTGAGACCAACATTTTTATTTCTATCAATTTTTATTAAATTTATTTCGTATCTTGCTTCTTTAAACAAATTACAGATGGAATTAGAAACTAAAACTGTATTTGCCACTGGTGCTCCATCAGTTCTTATGATTCTTCCATGTACATGAAGTGAACTGTTGCTCGGCAGGAGACAATGGTCCTGGTTTTGAAGAGAAATCCGAATTTCATCACTGTTGTTGAAGGTTGATGAACTGCTGTGCATGAACTTCACAGTGTGCAATCGACTCATCAAAGATGATTTGTGCTTGAATATTTAAAATTTCCTCCTCCATGACAAATAATTAGAAGTTGATAAACAAATTTACAGATGCAGGTGCAAAAAATCTTGAATCTCTTCATTCCCTTTTTCTGCTTTTGAGCTTCAGATCTAAACTTTTCAGGATAAGGGCGCTTTGTGGTGTTAATCCTTTGACTGCTCTTTGTCGACTGATTAGCTTGTGGCCTTGTGCTAGTTTATTATAACCAAAGCCAATCTTCTTGTTGAAAACGATACCCATTTTAAATATTAGAGAGACTTGATGTGTAGTCTAATTGTTATAACTTCTCCACGAAAATTAACCAAATGTCGATCTTGATCAACTATACGGAGCTGTATATGATCTATTGTCTAGGCGGCGACTGGTAAGTGAATGATATGAGATGGTACTTCCACTATCTTATATCCAGGTGGCACCACAGGAGAAAATTCATGAATAGTATGTGCTTTCTGACCATTGATGTATGCATCTGTTGTTATGCTACACTCAGTACTCAAAGAATTCACTTTTATGATTGATATCGGTTGATCAGATTCATAAACTTTGCTAGCTTCTAGTCTGCGTGGAGAAAAGCCGAGCAAATGACCGATAGAATCTTTTTGTTCAAAATTTACATCGTGACTGCAATAAATTTCATTTTTTAAAGTATTATTGTTTGCTTTAATATGAAATTGAATACCCTTTTTTACTAAAGCATTCTGTAGATAGCGCTTTATGTCACTTATTTTATAACTTCCTGTAGGTATTTCAGTTATTTCATCACCCACATACAATTTATTTTGACCAATGTCTACATTAGGTATCGAATTGAAGGTTAGCAATTCAACAAGTCCAAGTGCGTAATTTTTAGAAAGAGACAGCTCAATCGGAGGAAAATAGTGAGTTTCCAGGATTGAAGAATTTCCTGATAATCTTAGTGTCAATGAATCATCCATGATGACTGCTAGCGCTCAACTGTCTTGAAATTGCAAATTTTAGCACTTATATAGATTGAATGTATTTTTAGATTTTAATTGATTGCATAGCAATTGCAAACATAAATGTCCACGCACGAATGTATCGTAATTTAGATATCTCTCGTGATTATACCTTATGCTACCAACACCGAAATACTTGAAGAGATTCGAACGTGGCCGAAGATTACCGAAGCTATCGAAATAAATTATTTTACTGTCAATCTTTTTATAAGCAAACCAGTGTGTTCCTGATTCTTTTTTATCATCAATAATCTCTATTTTGTGAGTAGTCCAGTGGATTGATTCCAGGATCACCTCGTGCTAATCGTTTTGCCAGTTTATTACCTGGTCTACAGTACTAATAATAACCAGGCAAGTGCAACTCAGACGGCAAATTGTTGATGATTCTGCTGACCAAGTCTCTCCCACGTCTTGCCTCTTCGCGGCTCGTTTACGACTGACTCTTTTGCTTCCGTGAACGATCATATCTATGCAAGGGATACTTTCAGACTGAATCTAGTAGCTCAGTGGTTAGAGCACCTGACCGGAGATCGGTTGACCCGGTGTTCGAATCCCAGCGGAGTAAAAGGAGAAGATCTTTTTTCTGAATAAAATTTAATTAAAAAATTTATTTTCCAAACGAACAGTTTAACATTCTATTAAATTGTTGAATACTCAACCAAACCGGATTAACTTAGTGCTAAACAGTTGCATTGTCAATCAGAAAGGATGAATTGTCAACGAAGATAATTAATTTTCGACCAAAAAACGAATTTAAAAAAAATACCTACATGAATTTTCAACTAGAAAAGCTCAATAAAAACATCAATTTTCAACCAAAGATGGAATAGTTACATTTTTTGTTATAAAAATTAATTATAAATATTAATCATTATTATTAATTATTCAGGGTGACCGCAAAACTAAATTCTCAAAATTCCCTGACTTTTCTCTGATTTTTCCCTGACCAATTTTTAGTTTTACATGATCAATAATATTCGAAGGCCAGAATTTAATTCTTGTAATATTTTTGAAAACAGAATCTTTGATAAAGGAAATGAAACAATTTACGATTAAAATCTAAAAATTGAAAATTATTTATTTCAATAAAAAGATGACTTTTTTATCCGAAAGGTTGAATTTTCAACAAAACAGTATAGAATTTTCGACCAAGAAAGATGAGTTTTTAACAAAAAGTTAAATTTTAAACAAAATAATCCAATTTTCATTAAAATAGTTGAATTTTTAACCAAATTATTTGAATTTTCATGAAAGAAAGATTTTTCAATCCTGAAAAAAATTGCAACCATATATTTGAATTTTTAAGCAAGAAAGACGAATTTTCTACAAAAAACTTTAATTTTCTTCTAAAAACTGAAATTTTCAACCCGAAAATATAAATTTTCATCAAAAAAGTTAATTGTCAACCAAATAGTTGAATTTTCTACCAAAATAGTTGAACGTTCAACCCAAAAAGATGAATTTTCATTAAAACCGTGCCAGTTTTAACCAAAAAGGAAAAATTGTTAACAAAATTGTTAAATTGTCAACAAAAAAATAAAATTTTTAACCGAAAATATAATTGTAGACTTTTTTAACAAGAAGAATAAAGTCTCAAGCAAAAATAGTTGAATTTTTTAGAAGACATTTGAATTTTCAACCAAATTGTCCAATTTTTAATCAAAGAAGATTGAACTTCAAACAAAAACCGCTGCATTTTTAAAAGATGAATTTTTTAGAAGGCAGTTGAATTTTCAACCCGCAAAATTGAATTTTCAACAAAATCATTGAATTTACAAAAAAGAAAGATTTTTCGGTCCTGAAAAAAATTTAACAACATTGTTGAATTTTTAAGCGAGAAAGACGAATTTTCTACAAAACACTTGAATTTTCAACCCAAAAATATGAAATTTCATCGAAAAAGTTAATTGTCAACTAAATAGTTGAATGTTAAACCCAAAAAGATGAATTTTTAATCAAACAGTTCCATTTTTAACCAAAAAGGAATTTTTTAAACAAAATTGTTAAACTTTCAAGAAAATATGAAAATTTTCAACTAAATAATAAAAATTTTAACCAAAAATATAATAGTAGACTTTTTAACCAAAAATAATAGTCTTAAACAATTTTCAACCTATTTATAAAGATGAATTTTCAACTAAACTGTCGAATTTTTAATGAAAAAAGATTAAACTTTAAACAAAAACTGTTGCATTTTCAACCAAATAGTTAAATTTTCAAGCGTAAAAGATGATTTTTTTTCAAAAGATAGTTGCATTTTCAACCCGAAATTTGAATTTTCAACATAATAATTGAATTTACAACAAAGAAAGCTTTTTCAATCCTGAACAAAAATTCAACTACATTATTGAATTTTTAAGCGAGAAAGACGAATTTTCCACAACACACTTGAATTTTCAACCCAGAAATATAAAATTTCATCTAAAAATTAATTGTCGACTAAATAGTTTAATTTTCTACCAAATATTTGAATGTTCAACCCAAAAAGATGAATTTTCAACAAAACCGTTCCATTTTCAACCAAAAAGGAATATTTTTAAAACAAAATTGTTAAATTTTTAACAAAATGATAAAATTTTCAACAAAATAACAAAAATTTCATCAAAATAATAAAATTTTTAACCAAAAATATAATAGTAGACTTTTTAACCGAAAATAATAAAATTGCAAACAAAAACCGTTGCATTTTTAACCAAATAGTTAAATTTTCAAGCGAAATGACGATTTTTTTAGAAGGCAGTTGAATTCCAACCCGAAAAGTTAAATTTTTAACAAAAGAATTGAATTTTCAACAAAGAAAGATTTTTCAATCCTGAACGAAAATTCAACAACATTATTGATTTTTTAAGCGAGAAAGGCGAATTTTTTACAAAACACTTGAATTTTCACCCAAAAATATGAAATTTCATCAAAAAAGTTAATTGTCAACTAAATAGTGGAATTTTCTACCAACTAGTTGAATGTTTAACTCAAAAAGATAAATTTTCAAACAAACCGTTCCTTTTTCAATCAAAAAGGAATTTCAGAAAAAATTGTTAAATTTTCAACAAAATAATGAAATATTCAACCAAATAATAAAATTTTTAACCAAAAATATAATAGTAGGCTTTTTAACCAAAAATAAAAAAAGCTTAAACAAAAATGGTTGCATTTTTTAAAAGATATTTTCATTTTCAAACTATGTATAAAGATCAATTTTCAGTTTAAAAAATTAATTTTAAACAAAAAAAGAACGAACTTTTAACAAAATAGTTGAATTTTCAACCAAACAGATGATCCTTTAACTAAAAAAAAACTTTTAATAAAAAAGTTAAAAGTTGCTGAATTTTCAATTAAAAAATATGAATTTTCAATTAAAAAAGATGAATTTTCAACCAAAGACATAAATTTTTGACTAAAATAATGAATATTCAACTGGAATAGTTTAATTTTCAATTAACAAAACTAATTTTCAACAAAAAAAAACAAAAAAAAAACGAACTTTCAACCAAAAATGTGAATTTTGACGCAAACAAAAAGATTTTAAATTTAAATAAACAACAGTTGAATTTCCAACCCGAAAAGTTATATTTTTAACAAAAGAATTGAATTTTCAACAAAGAAAGATTGTTCAATCCTGAACAAAAATTCAACCACATTGTTGAATTTTTAAGCGAGAAAGTCGAATTTTCTACAAAACACTTGAATTTTCCACCCAAAAATATAAATTTCCATCAAAAAGTTAATTCTGAACCAAATAGTTGAAATTTCTACCAAAATAGTTGAATCTTCAACCCAAAAATATGAATTTTCAACAAAACCGTTCCATCTTAAAAAAAAGGAATTTTTTAAAACAAAATTGTTAAACTTTCAACAGAATAATCAATTTTTTAACCAAAAATAATCAAATCCTGAACAAAAATTATTGCATTTTTTTAAAAGACATTTGAATTTTCAACCTATGTAATATTAATCTTCTTGGTGACTAATTCACCTTTTTTGTTGAAAATTTATTTTATTTGATTAAAAACTTTTTTATCTAACTTGATAATAAACTTTTATATTTTTTGTTGAAAAATTATTTTTTTTTTAGTTGAAAATTCATTTATTTTGTTGAAAATTTGTCTTTTTTAAGTAGCAATATAACCTTTTTGGTTGATAATTCAACTATTAGGCTGAAAATTGAAATATTTGGTTTAAAATTCATGTATTTTGATAAAAATTAATCTTTTTGGTTGAAAATAATTTTTTTTATTGAAAATTAATTTTTTTAATTGAAAATTTAACTATATGTTTCATTTTTAGTTTAACATTTATCATTGTAACTTTGTCTTTTTTGTCGAATATTAATCTTCTTGGTGACTAATTCACCTTTTTGATTGAAATTTAATTTCTGTGATTGAAAATTAATTTTTTTGATTGAAAAGTAATTTTTTTAACTGAAAATTTAACTATTCCATGTTTTCTCGAAAATTTATCTTTTTCGATAGACATTTTATCTTCTTGGTTGAAAATTTGTCTTTTTCGTAGAAAATTCATCTTTTATGTAAAAAATTAAACTATTGAGTTAAAAATTCTTTTTTTTTGTTGGTTAAAGATTTATTATTTTATTTAAAACTTAATTTTTCGCTTAAAATATTAACTATTTTATGGAAAATTCGTTCATTTTTAGTTGAAAATGAATTTTTTAGACTGAAAATTTACTTGTTCCATGTTTGGTTTAACATTTAACTTCTTCAGTTGAAAATTCAGCTATTTGGTGGAAAACCTTTTGGTTGAAAATTCCCTTCTTTTGTGGAAGGCTTAACTATTAGGTTAAAATTCCTTTAAAAATTGTAAATTCGGTTCAAAATTCCTGTATTTTGTTAAAAATTATTAATATTAATAGGATTAATATTTTTGATAGCATATTAATCTTCTTGGTTAAAAATTCATTTATTTCATTGAAAATTTAACTATTTTGTTAAAAAAAATTCTTTATTTGGTAGAAAATTCATATTTTGGGCTGAAAATTCAACTATTGGGTTAAAAGTTTATTTCTTTGGTTGAAAATTGATTATTTTAGTTTAAAATCAACTTCTTTGCTTAAAAATTTAACTATTTTCTTGAAAATTGATCTATTTTCATGACGATTTGTCTTTTTTGGGTAGAAAATTCATCTTTTGGGTTAAAAATTTAACTATTGGGTTGAAAATTCATTTTTTTGGTTAAAGATTCATTATTTTATTGATAAATTAATTTCTTTGTTAAAAAATGTAACTATTTCGTTGAAAATTCCATCTTTTCTTGGTTAAAATTAATTATTTTTTATTTGAAATAGATCTTTTAGTGTTTTGGTTTTCAAAAATAATTCAATTTAAATAATACGTTTTACGCCTACAAAATTATTCCATTCAAAAATTGAATATGCTAATGGGAGTAGTGAAAGCTTTGTTTAAATTACAGAATTATGTATTATATTTAATTCTGCTTTTTCTTCAATTTCTCTTATTTCGAAGTAAACTTTTTAGGATTTAAATAAAACTTTAAAAGTAAAATATTTTTTCGTTGAATACAAAAATAAATGTTGTGTAAATTAATTATAATAAAGTACGATGCTCTGCCTGTCCATATTGAAAATGCGCGGGATTTTATAATATTTTAAAGGATTTCAACGACTTTATTTGCAAGAATTGAGGGATTTCGTACGATCACAAAGATTTAAAAATATTTCAAGGATAGATTTTAAAGATTTTGAAAGATTTTCAGATGTTTAGAAGACTCCAAGAAATTTTAGATTAATTTCAATCATTTGAAGGGATTTAAAAAGATTAAAAAATATTTACGAAGATTTAAGGTTCTAGGGTATTTTCGAAAATTCCCATGAATTTTTAAGAGCTTTAAAAAATATGAAACCAAATAATAAGAATAAATTTGTTTGCAAACAGATTAATTTTTTACCAAACAGTTGCATTTTTTATAAAAAAAGATGAAATTTTTACTAAATGAGATGAATTTTCAAAACATGAATTTTCTAGAAAATAGTTGTTATTTTATGAAATTTTCGAACAAAAAAGATTAAACTTCAACAAAAAAACAGTTGCATTTTCAACCAAATAATTGAATTTTTTTAGAGACAGTTGAATTTTCAGCAAAAAATATGAATTTCAGTCCAAAAAGACGAATTTTCTGTTCAAATAGACAAATTTTCAACCAAAAACAGTTGATCTTTCGACCAAAAAAGATGAATTCTTAACAGAATACTTTAATTCTCAACAAAATAATTAAAAAATTATTTGAAAACCAAATAATAAGCACGATTTTTTTACGAAGTAGTTCAACTTTTAACCAAGTAGTTGATATTTTAACCGAAAACGGCGAATTTACAACCATATAGTTAAAACTCAACAAAACACATTAAAATTTTTTACCAAACAATTGCATTTTTTTACCAAAAAGATGAAATTTATACTAAAAGAGATAAATTTTCAAAACAATAAGACGAATTTTCTACAAAATAATTGAATTTTCTAACCAAAAGTGTGATTTAAAAAAAAAGTTAATTTACAACCAAATTGTTGAATTCAACAATAAAAGAAAAGAATAAACTTCAACTAAACACAGTTGCATTTTCAACCAAACAATTGAATTTTTTATGTTACCAAAAGGGCGAATTATCTACAAAACGTTTGAATTTTCTACCAAAAAATTGAATTTTCATAGAAATAGTTTTATTTTGAACCAAATAATTCAATTTTAACCGAAAATATGAATATTTAGCAAGAATGTTAATTTTGAACCGAATAGTTTAATTTTCTACTAAGTTGTTCAATCCTCGACCAAACCAGATTAATTTAGAGCCAAAAAGTTGCATCTGTAACCTAAAAGTATTAATTTTCAAACAAAAAGATTATGTTTCGGCCAAAAATGCGAATTTTTTGATAAATTACATGAATTTTCAACTAGAAAAGACCAATTTTCAACAAAAAGTGGAATAGTTACATTTTTTAAACAAAATTCATCTATTTTGTAGAAATTTTGTCTTTTTTTCTAGCAGTATAACCTTTTTGGATTAAAATTTAACTATTTGATTAAAAATTTAATTTTTTGATTAAAGATGCATAATTTTAGTTCAAATTTCATTTCTTTGATTAAAAATTTAACAAATTTGGTTGAAAATTCTTTTTTCTTTGTTGAAAATGAATTTTTTAATTTAATAAATTTTTTAATACAATTGTGTCCGCTATGGGCGTACTAATCACCCTTTCTTTAGATAAAAATCTACTCAGTTTTTTTGGTTGATGATTCATCATTTCAGTTGAATTTTTTTTTCAAAATTCAACTATTTTGTTAACATTTTTTTAGATTCTTTTTTTTTTAACTTAAAATTAAACTATTCTATGTTTGGTTGAACATTTATCTTCTTGAGTTTAATATTTTCCAATAAAAAATCGGAATCATTCCTAAATCAAAAAACAAATTTAAACTTCTTCAAACGACTATTTTCTAGGATTTGAATTAATAGTAAAACAAATGATTCAATTTCTACTGAAAAAACGTTGGTGCTTTCTTAAAACATACATAATTCTTGTTATGTAATTAAACCAATATTTACTCAATGTATCTGTCATGAACAATTCCTGACAACATGCTACAATATAAGCAAGGATTCATAATTTTTGAAAATTAAGTATTTATCAATTTACCTGAAATTTATTTTGAAACCCATTCAGGATTAGGAACTTATTCTTTATTTTTTACAGAAGCTAATATTCCAATCAAAAATATGAATCATTTATAAATCATAAAACAAATTTAAACTTCTTCAAATTACTATTTTCTAGGATTCAAATTTGATAGTAAAAAAATGATTCAATTTCTACCAGAAAAATGGTTGTGCTTTCTTAAAACATATCCAATTCTTGTTAAGTAATCAGAGAGATATTTACTCAATGTATCTGTCATAAACAATTGCTAACAACATGCTATAATATAAGCTAGGATAAATCATTTTCGGGAATTTAGTACTTGTCAATTTAACTAAAATTAATTTTGAAAACTATTCAAAATTAGGAACTCATTCTTTATATTTTATGAAAGCTACTATACCAATAAAAAATGTAAATCGTTTCTAAATCACAAAACAAATTTCAACTTCTTCAAACAAATAATTTTTAGGATTTAAATTCAATAGTAAAACAAATGATTAAATTTTTACCAGAAAAATGTGGGTGCTTTTTTAAAACTTACCCAATTCTTGTTAAGTAATATGAACAATATTTACTGAATGTATCTGCCATAAACAATTGCTGACAACATGCTATAATATAAGCAAGGATGAAATATTTCCCAATTTAGTACTTATCAATTTAACCAAAATTGAATTTGAAAATCATTTAAGATTATGCAATTGTTTATTCCTCCTCACAGAAGCTACTATTCCAATAAAGAATTATAAACCATTTCTAAATCATAAAACAAAGTTGAACTTCTTTAAACGACTCTTTTGTAAGATTTAAATTTAAAAGTTAAACAAATGAATCAATTGCTACCAGAAAAATTTTGGGGCTTTCCTGAAACATCCCCATTTCTTGTTTAGCAAACAGACAAATATTTAATCAGTGTATCTATCATAAACAATTGCTAACAAGGCGCTACAATATAAGCCAGGATTCATAATTTTGTGAAATTTAGTATTTATTAATTCAACTAAAATATATTTTGAAACCCATTCAAGATGAGGACCTTATTCTTTATATTTTACGGAAGCTACTATTCTGCTAAAAAACGTGAATCATTCCTAAATCACAAAACAAAGTTGCACCTCTTCAAACGACTACTTTCGTATATTCAAATTTAACAGTGAAACAAATGATTCAATTTTTACCAGAATAATGTTGATGCTTTCTGAAAACATACACAATTCTTGTTAAGTAAATAGAGAAATATTCACTCAATGTATCAGTCATAAACAATTGCTAACAACATGCTATAATATAAGCAAGGATAAATCATTTTGAGAAATTTAGTACTTATCAATTTAACCAATATTGAATTTGAAAATCATTAAAGATTATGAAATTGTTTTTTTCTTCTTACAGAAGCTTCTATTCCAATAGAGAATTATAAAATATTTTTAAATAACAAAACAAAGTTGAACTTCTTCAAACGACATTTTTGTAACATTCAAATTTGATGGTAAGTCAAATGATTTAAATTATATCACTGAATGTATCTGTCATAAACAGTGGCTAACAACATGCTATAATATAAGCCAGGATAAATCATTTTGGTAAATTTAGTACTTGTCAATTTAAATAGAATTTATTTTGAAAACATTCTTTATATTTTATAAAAGCCACTATTACAATAAAAAATATCTATGAATCATTTCGAAATCACAAAACAAATGTTTAATTCTTCAAACGACTATTTTCTAGAATTCAAATTTGATAGTAAAACAAATGATTCCATTTCTACCAGAAAAATATTGGTGCTTTCTTAAAACATACCCAATTCTTGTGAAGTAATATGAAAAATATTTACTGAATGTATCTGTCATAAACAATTGCTAACAACATGCTATAATGCAAAAAAGTATTAATAGTTTTAGGAAATTTACTATTTATCAATTAACTCAAAATTTATTTTGAAACCCATTCAGGATTAGGAACTTATTCTTTATTTTTTACAGAAGCTACTATTCCAATAAAAAATATGAATCATTTCGAAATCACAAAACAAATTGAAACTTCTTTAAACGACTGTTTTCTAGAATTCAAATTTAATAGTAAAACAAATGATTCAATTTCTACCAGAAAAATGTTGGTGTTTTCATGAAACGTAACCGAATCTTGTTGAGTGATCAGACAAATATTTACTCAATGTATCTGTTATTAACAATTGCTAACAACATGCTATAATATAAGCAAGGATTAATCATTTTGGGAAATTTAGTACTTATCAATTGAACCAAAATTGATTTTGAAAATCATTTAAGATTGTGAAATTGTTTTCTCCTTCTTACAGAAGCTACTATTCCAATGAAAATTATGAAGCATTCCTAAATCGCAAAACAGGTTTGAACTTCTTTAATCGACTCCTTGCTAACATTCAAATTTTATAGTAAGTCAAATTATTTCATTTCTATCACAAAAATGTTGGTGCTTTCTTGAGACATACCTAATTCTTGTCAAGTAATATGCCAAATATTTACTCATTGTATCTGTCATAAACAATTGCTAACAACATTCCATAATGTAACAAAGAAATAATAGTTTTAGAAAATTCACTACTTATCAATTTAACCAAAATTGATTTTGAAAACCATTCAAGATCAGGAATTTATTCATTATTTTTTACAGAAGCTTTTATTCCAATAAAAAATATAAATAATTTCTGAACCACAAAACAAAGTTAAAATTCTTGAAACGACTATTTTCTAAGATTCAAATTTATCAGTAAAACAAATGACGCAATTTCTACCAGCAATATGTTGGTGCTTTCTTGAAACACACCCAATTCTTGTTAAGTAATCAGAGAAATATTTACTCAATGTATCTCTCATAAACAATTGCTGACAACATGCTTTAATATGAGCAAGGAATAATCATTTTCGAAAATTTAGTACTTATCAATTTAACCAAAATTGAATTTAAAAATAATTTAAGATTATGAACTTGTTGATTCCTCCTTATAGAAGCTACTATTTCAATAAAAAATTATAAACTATTTTGAAATAACAAAACACAGTTGAACTTCTTTAAACGACTCTTTTCTTACATTCAAATTTTATAGTAAGTCAAATGATTTAATTTATATAACAAAAATGTTAGTGCTTTCTCAAGACATACTCAATTATTTTCGAGTAATATAAATAATATTTACTGTAAATCGATCGTATTCTATATCAAGAAAAACAAAGGCGAAAAAATTCTGAAATTAACAACTGATTGCAAATATTCTATTAATAATAAAATAATAATTAATAATTAAATATCGAAAGTACTAAAACTTTTTTTTTTTAAATTAGTTTCATGAGTTTTGTAAATAATATGAATAATATATTGTATAAAGAGTAAATAAGTATATAAAATGTAATATTTATAGGATTTTTAATAATAATATGTACATTTCGTGATCGTGAAATAAGTCCCGAAAATTGGCCAAACCTTTAGTCTACTTCCGGCAGTACGTAATGCAACTCCACCCAGTTCCGGTGGTCTAAATCCTTATTATTTGTAAAGAATTGATCGAAACATTTAATTTTTAAATAAATATTTTAGTTCATTTTAGTCAGAATAAAATTTAGGAAAAAAAGTATTTTTAAATTAAAATTAAAACAAAAAATTTATAAACAAATTTGAGAATTAAATTATTTGCTTTAATTACTTTAATTCATGAAGATTTTTTTAGAAATTTATCTGTAATTAATAAATTGAGAAATATAAATTTCACTGTCTTATATTTAAGCTTTGTTTATTATAAGTAGCTAAATAAATCTGCAGTATTGTTTCAATTTAAATTAGAAATATTATTAATGCAGCATTTTCTACTAATACGTTGTCAATTTTAATCAATTATATTTACAATCATTTCTAAACTTATTCTCTGAAAATTAAAAACGTAATTATATTTCTAGGCCCACAAATTTTGAGAATATTTTTTTCAAAAAATTAAAAAACACGTTTTTTCTGTAGTTACATTTTCAGTTTAAAAAATTACTTTTTCAAACAAAAACAAAAAAAAACGAAATATCAACCAGTTGAATTTTCGAATAAAGAAGATAAGCTTTCAACTAAAAATGCAATATGTAAATTTGCAGTTTAAAATATTACTTTTCAAGAAACAAAAAAAAATATAGATGAATTTTAAACAAAATATTTAATTTTTCAAGCTAAAAAGTTAAATGTTTTAAGAAAGAATTATCTTTTAAACCAAAAACAAAAAAGAATTGTTAACAAAACATATAATTTTCAATCAAAAAAGATAAATTTTTAACGAAATAGTTGAATTTTCAAATAAAAAAGATGAATTTTGAAACAAAAATTGAATCGTTAAATTTTCAGTTTAAAAAAATAATTTTCAGCAAAAAAAAAAATTTCAACCAGTAGAATTTAACTAAAAAAATCGACTTTTTGACAAAATAGTTAAATTCTCAACCAAAATAAGAAATTTGCAAAAAAACAAGATTAATTTTCTATTCAAATAGAGAAATTTTCAACGAAATACATGATTTTTTACCAAATAGTTGAATTCTCAACTTATAATGGATGCATTAAAAAAAATTGAATAGTTAATTTTTCGAGAAAAAAAATAGTTTTTCACACAAACAAAAATTTCGAACAAAATAGTTCAATTTTCAAGTAAATATTTTAATTTTCAACGAAGAAACATGATTTTTTTACCAAGAAAAATGACCGTTCTACCATAAAAGTTGAATTTTGCGTCCAAAAGGACGAATTTTCAACAAAATACATGAATTTTTAACTAAACAATTGAATTTTCATTTTTAAAAATTTTTTTTTAATTTTCAGTTTGAAAAATTATTTTTCGACCAAATAAAAAAAAATGAATTATCAACCAGTCAAATCCTACCAATAAAGACGAATTTTGGACAAAATAGTTGAATTCTCAACAAATAGATAAATTTCAAATAAAATATTTAATTTTTCAAACTAAAAAGTCGAATTTTTTCAGAAAACAGTTCATTTTTAAAGCAGCAAGAAAAATAATTTTCAACAGGAAAGATAATTTTCAATAAAGAAAGACGAATTTTACAATAAAATAGTTGAATTTTCAATTAAAAAGGATAAATTTTCAACCGAAAATGGAACTGTTAAATTTTGAGTTTAAAAAACTAATTTAAAAAAAAAATTTCAACAAATTGAGTTTAGCTAAAAAAGACGAATTTTTTACAAAATAATTGAATCCTTAACAAAAAAAGATAAATTTTCAAATTACAAGGTTAATTTTCTACTCAAATGGAGGAATTTTCAACAAAAAATGGAATAATTAACATTGCAGGTAAAAAAATTAATTAAAAAACAATTCCAGCATAATAGTTCAATTTTTAAATAAAAAGATGAATTTTCAACGAAAAAATTAATTTATAACCAAATAGTCTAATTTTCTAGCAAATTGTTGAATTTTTAAGATAAAATGACAAATATTTTATAAAACAGTTGGATTTTCAACAAAAAAGTTAATTATGACCAAATTGTTGAAATTTCAACTAAAATGATTAATCTCTAACCAACACAAAATTTAACGAGACATGTAATAGTTAATATTATTTCAACGAGAAAAGACTTTAATTTGAAAAGAAGTTGAATTCAACCGATTGAAAAAATCAATTTTCAATTTAAAATATAAATTCTCAACCAAAAATGGAATAGTTCCCTGAAAATTAATTCTCAAAGAAAAAAAAAACAACAAAATAGTTGAATTTTCATCCAAAAATTTGATTTTTCAACCAAGAAGATTAATTTTTACCAAAATAGACGAATTCTTAACAAAATATATGATTTTTTTTACCAATTACTTGAATTTTTAACCTAAGTACCTCTTAAACTTATTTGAATTTGTTCTAAAAAGTTACTATCTCGTAAAATTGAAAAGTTTTGCTTTGAAATCTTCTACATTATTTTTCAAAAATTTGGGAAATCTTTTTAAATATTCTTAAATATTTTCTTTAAATTAATTTTTCAAAAAGAAAAAATTACTGTAAATTTTCCCCGGAACCTAAAGAAAATTTTTAATTTTCTTAAATCCTTCAAAGTCCGTAAAAAGCTTAATAAGTTTTTTCAAAATCTTAAAAAATCTACATTTTGTTAAAAAATTTCGATACCGCTAATTTAATTTTTCTCATCTCTTTCAATGTGTAAAAAAGTTCACAAATTATAGTCTGATAGCAAAATCTTGATAACAGAATTATTTCCCAATATTAAAAAACAATTGAAAATAAAATTTTTCTCTTTTATCAATAATGTTTAAAAACTATTTCTTTATATAGGATAAATATAAACCTATTTTTTCAAAGTTTTATGTATAATTTCAATAAAAAATTAAAAAATTTAAACAAAATAAAAAATTCAAATTAAAAAAATTAATTAAGAATCAAGACTTAAATTGTACCACATGTGTATCCAGTGTCAGTTCTGCATAATTTATGAACTGAAAAATTGCAAAGCTTTCTCTTGACATATTTTTCATTTCATCGATTTCACTAGTTTACTTTTCAGTGTCAATAGATGATTGACTTGAGTTTTTTTTTTTTTTAAATCGATCGTATTTTATATCAAGAAAAAAAAAGGCGAAAAAATTCTGAAATTAACAACTAACGTCCCCATATTACGAATAACTCATTCACCATGTACCTTTCTTCGTTTAATTAGGTTCCAAGAATATACGACTCAGCTGTAAATTACATACAAGGTAGTTCAAAAACGACTTGGCTATTTTTTTAATATTATATTATGATTCTCACAAGCCAGATTTGATAGCGTCCCATATTGCGAACAATTGGTTCACCATGCAGCTTTATTTCTTCAATCAAGTCCCAAGAATATACGACTCAGCTGTAAAATATATACAAAGTAGTCCAAAACGAATTGGATTTTTTTTCTCGAGATATTTTGAACCTGCCAGATTTGGGAACGTCCCCATATTAGGAATAACTCATTTACCATAGAGCTTTCTTTCTTCAATTAGTTCCAAAATATATACGATTCAGCTGTAAAATACATGCAAGGTATTCCAAAAATGACTTGGCTATTTTTTAAAATGTATTTTCAGGCTGTAACCTGCCAGAGTTGGGAACGGTCCCATATCAGAAATAACTCATTCACCATGGAGCTTTCTTTGATTAAGTCCCAAGAATTTGATACTAAGCTGTATAATACATACAAGGTAGTCCAAAAACAAATTAGATATTTGTTGAGGTATTTTTAACCTGCCAGATTTGAGAACGTCCCCATATTACGAATAACTCATTCACCATGTACCTTTCTTCGTTTAATTAGATTTCAAGAATATACGACTCAGCTGTAAATTACATATAAGGTAGTTTAAAAAGGACTTGGCTATTTTTTTCATAGTATTTTATGACTTTCACCGGCCAGAGATAGAAGCGTCCCCATATTGCGAATAATTCATTCACCATGGAGCTTTCTTTCTATAATTATGTCCCAAGAATATACGACTCAGCTGTAAAATACATACAGGGTAGTCCAAAAACGAATTGGGTATTTTTTTGAGATATTGAACCTGCCAGATTTGGGAACGTCCCCATATTACGAATAAGTCATTCACCATAAAGCTTTCTTTCTTCGATTAATTCCAAAAGATGTACGACTCAGCTGTAAAATACATACAAGGTATTCCAAAAACGACTTCGCTATTTTTTTAAAAGTATTTTCCGACTGTAACCTGCCAGAGTTGGGAACGTCTCATATTAAGAATAACTTATTCACCATGGGGCTTTCTTTCTTCAAGAAAGTCCCAAGAATATACGACTCAGCTGTAAAATACATACAGGGTAGTCCAAACACGAATTGGATATTTTTTTGAGACATTTTGAACATGCCAGATTTGGGAACGTCCCCATATTACGAATAACTCATTCACCATGTAGCTTTCTTCGTTTAATTAGGTTCCAAGAATATACGACTCAGCTGTAAATTACATACAAGGTAGTTTGAAAACGACTTGGCTATTTTTTCAATAGTATTTTATGACTCTCACCGGCCAGAGTTGGAAGCGTCCCCATATTACGAAAAAATCATTAACCATGGATTTTTGTTTCATTAATTAAGTCCCAAGAATATACGACTTAGCTGTGAAATACAAAGTAGTTCAACAACGACTTGACAATTTTTAAAACAGTATTTTCAGACTCTCACCTGCCAGAGTTGGATGCGTCCCGATATTACGAATAATTCATTGACCATGGAGCTTTCTTTCTTTAATTAAGTCCCAAGAACATACGACTCAACTGTAAAATACATACAAAGTAGTCCAAAAACAAATTGGAAATTTTTATGAGGTATTTTCAACCAGCCAGATTTGGGAATTTCTCCATATTACGAAACACTCATTCACCATAAAGCTTTCTTTCTATAATTAAATCCCTAGTATATACGACTCAGCTGTAAAATATATACATGGTAGTCTAAAACTGACATGGCTATTTCTTGAAAAAGTATTTTCAGGCTCTCACCGGCCAGAGTTGGGAGCGTCCCCATATTACAAAAAACTCATTCACCATGGAGCTTTCTTTCTTTAATTAAGTCCCAAGAATATACGACTCATCTGTAAAATACATACAAAGTAGTCCAGAAACGAATTGGATATTTTATTGAGGTATTTTAAACCTGACAGATTTGGGAGCGTCCCCATATTATAAAAAAATCATTCAACATGAAGCTTTCTTTCAATAATTAAGGCCCGAAAATATTTGACTCAGCTGTAAAATACATGAAAGGTAGTTCAAAAATGACTTGGCTATTTTTTTAACAGTATTTTCAGGCCCTCACCTACCAGAGATGGGAACGTCCCCATATTATGGATAATTCATTCACATTAATTAAGTCCCGAGAATATACGACTCAGCTGTAAAATACATACAAAGTAGTCCAAAAACAAATAAAAAACTTTTCTGGAATTATTTTCAAGCTCTCACCTGCCCGATTCGGGAGTGTCCAGATTAGGGTGGCTCGCATTCATACTTGGTGGAATTTTTGTAGTATTGATCTGCTCTCGCTCCCCAGTTTTGTTGGAATGTTTAAAAAAAAATCTTAAAATTTGAGCTATATAGAATATTATTCAGGGTTCATGCAAATAACATGAAGTTTCCCATTGATTTAACATGGAAAAAGTCAGCTCATATTTTATACATCTAATTTTTGAACGCGATATGTTACAATTATACCTGTATTTTAGAATATTTTTCAGAATTCGCCAATGAATAATAAACAATCATAAATTTTGAGTTGAAATGAATTTAAGGCACTCTTATGGGACCCCAAAGAAAACACCATCAGTGACAAATTTGAATTTTACGTAATATTGCTGTATAGTAAGGTTTTTTTGAAAGTTTCTTTTTTCATAAATAATTATTAATCGAAAATTTGAGAATACCCAGTTATTAGTTGAAAATTTTCAATTATTTAAACATATTTCATTTGTTAAAATTTTTTCAGGTAAGTCGCGAAATGAACGTATTTTCAAGACGTTATGAGTTCTTTAATCTACGATAACAGTGTAATAATTTGTTTACATAATTTTCCAATTATTCAAATGATGCCTGTTTGTTCAAGTATATAGTTTTTATGAAAAAAAAACAGGGATCATATTTTATCTCACTAAATTTTCGACAGATTTTACTATTTTTGAGTCCCAATTTGTTTTTTAAGAATAATTGTAAATGTTTAAAAAACAAATTTAAATTGATTAGGCAATTATATACCAAAAATTTTTGTTTGCAAATGAATCTTTAGATTAATCTATATTTGCAGAAAATTAATTTTCTTGGTTAAAAAATCAACTTTTTGTTTGAAAATTCGTCTCTTTCGTTGAAAGTTTAACTACTTTGGTAAAAATGCATTTTGTTTACTCTAAAAATTAATTTTTGTTACTCAAAATGTAACTATGAAATTTTTAGTTATAAATTGATATTTAAAATTAAATTTATCTTTACTGGTTGAAAATTCATATGTTTTGTTAAAAATTCGTCTTTTATTAGTAAACAATTAATCTTGTTCGTTGAAAACTCATCCTTTTTGTTTGAAAAGAAAAACACAGTTTTCACAATTCTCACGCCAACACTTCACAGTTTGAAACAACGAAACGCTGGTCGTCGCCACCTGATGCTAGCCCGCTAAAGCGCCATGCGTAGGAACCAAATATGCGGATCCGTGTGCGTTAAAGTCTGTTCTCTCGTGCGTTATGCCTTGTGCTTAATCGCTATGCAAAATTGTGTGCTTTCCGCTCAATGGATTTTGATGTACCTTAGCCCTGTGAAGCCTTAGTCGATCAGCGACGCACATCTCGCGACCACTCCTTGTTAGAAGCTTTCAGACCTATGCACCTGGTCATGAGAGAGATTTTAACTTGGCCCCAAAAATTGGTGAAGCTTAAAATATTTGAAAAGAAACTAAACCTTCACATAAAAAATATCATTTCCTTACTTTGTTGACATAAACAATTATTTTCCTTACGGATCGCTCTTTGCTTTTATTGTTCAATCAGTCTAATTGTCTTGTTCACATTAATAGAGTAATTAAAATTAAATCTTAGTATCATATAAATATTTGAATGAATAAAATAATTTAATATTTAAATAATGAAATATATAAATGTGTCAATATCCTAATATTCTAATATTTGTAATATTGTCACTCGATATATTGGTCAATTAATTCTTTTGAAAAGACAAGTTCTATCTGCTGCAAAATTATTGTATTATGCATTTTGTTATTAGGTTTAAGCAATTCACTATAGTTTAAAAACAATAAGGTATTGCCTTATCGAATAACTATAGCTAAATTTAGGAAATTGTATTCAAATTCTAACTGGAATTTTTTTCACGTCCTAAATTAAGATACTTCATGGACTCTACAATCGATTCTAGATGATAAACAAATTTTGAAGGTAAATAGTTCTCAAGATTCTATGATAAATACACTCTACATTTGAATTAGTCAAAAGTGACTGATTCGAAATCACTGTTGACCGATTCAAATAATTAGGATTCGACGACCGACAGAGCAGTCAAAAATGACATTTTGTATCAGTTCATTTCAATCACTGATTAAATCAGTCATTCTAAATGATCCGATCTTTTGAAATTTGCAACTGGAGAAGATCGATTTTCAACCAAGAAGATGAATTTTCATCTCAATTGATAAATTTTCAACTAAAAAAAAGGAATTTTCAGAAAGTAGTTCATTTTTCAACCTAGTAGTAAAATATTCA
Organism: Andricus grossulariae; assembly: GCA_011634705.1. Taxonomy (NCBI): domain Eukaryota; kingdom Metazoa; phylum Arthropoda; class Insecta; order Hymenoptera; family Cynipidae; genus Andricus; species Andricus grossulariae. The sequence continues at coordinate 20,429,366 of JAABKJ010075445.1, read as the reverse complement.
ATAAAAAAATATGTAAATTCTCGATACAAATATGTAATAGCTAATATTTGAACCAAAAAATATTTCCATTTTAAATAATAAACATTTGATATTTCATCCAAAAAAGATGTTAATTTTCAATAAAAAACAGTTGAATTCAACCAGAAAAACGATTCATTAGATTTTCTTCAAGATTTATTTTCCACCACTAAAAGAGAATCTTTTAAGAAAGTACATGAAATTCCAACCAAATAGTTGAATTTATGACTAACAACGATACATTTTTACAACAAATTGAATAGTAGAAATTTCAAATGAACTAATTAAAGTTTCAATACAAAAACAAATTTCCGACGAAATAATTAAATTTTTAACCAAATATCAAATTTTTCAACCAAAAAGATTAATTTTTCACAAATTAGATTTTTTAAACTAAAAGAGATCATTTTTTAACAAAAATAGAGAAGCTAAGTGTACAATTATAGAATTTGATTTGAAAAAAGACTAATTTTGAACTAAAATGATGAATCTTTAACCAAAAAAATTATTCACGAACAAAGTTGTTCAATTTTGAAACAAGTAATTGAGCTTTCAACCAAAAGATATAAATTTTTGACAAAAACTGTAATAGTTGGTATTTCGTTAAAAAAAGGTTTTAATTTTAACTCAAAAACAGTTGAAATAAATATTTTAAAAAATTCGAATGTATCTAATCTTTTGAATGATATAATCAGTAACTTTCAGAAATGAAATCGATCGGCAATATTGACTGTTGCAGCTGTTGAAACGACTGTTTTGTCAATAAAACTGACTGCTCTTTCAGTCACAGCATGCTCTATTAATCCAATGAGTAAAATTTTAATTTATTTAAATTCAGAGTGTAAGATAGATAAGAAATAATATCGTATTGTTAATTATATGCATTATATTGTTGTGTAATACTTCTTTTCGCTGATTAAAGGCGAGAAAAAATCATTTAAAGTTAGTTAAACAATCTGAATTAAAGTTCCAGTGAATAAAATAAATAAATAATTGATTGACTGAGTTGGAATATTGTATTTTATTCAATTTAAATTTGTTAGAAAAATTGAAGAATTTTTTATTGCAATTTTTAATCTTCAAAAATAAGCTATTGTCACGTCGTGCCGAACAAACAGGTAAAGTAGGTTGCGCCTAGATAGGCGTTACATCAAATTTTGTAAAATATCGGGATGTAACACTATCATAGAAAAAGCATTCAGAATTCTATATTTTCTGTTATATGTATTGAATATCAAAGTCTTCAATTGCAAAACCTAAAAGATTAAAGAATATTCTATTGCAAACCTTCAAAGTTGAACTACAAATTCAAAAACAAACGTTTAAAATTACATCATTTTAAACTATAAACATTTCGAATTAATTGATCTTCAATTCTAAATCTTTACAATAGGAAGAAATATTAATGGAGAATCGTTAAAATTGAAGAATTTTTAACTGTAAATTTTCAAAATTGAAGAATTTTCAATTCTAACTATTCAAATTTTTAAAAACTGGAAACGAAAATCTTAAAAATTAAAGAGATTTTAATTTTGAAGATCGACATACATTTAAAAATAATGAAAGTTTCAAATTTCACAATTAAAAATTCTGTAATTGTAATTATCTGCATTTGAAATTTTCTCAATCGGGTGGATTTAGAATTGAAAAGGCACAACTTTCATTCTGAAAGATCATCCAAAATTAAGAATTTTATCTCGCACATCTTCAAAATTAAACAGTTTTCAACTGTAAATAATCAAAATTGTGCTATTGAAGACAGAAAAAAATCAATACAATTGACATATTTCTAAATTATATAAGTTAGGAATAGAATTTTCAAATTGCAAATCATTAAAATTTAGTAAACTGCAATTTTCAATCTGCAAAATTGAACTATTGAAAATAGAAGGATTTATAGTCGCATCATTTTCTATCATATTAATCAAATATTGAAGTGTCTCCAATTGTAAACCTTAAAATTTTGAGAAATTCGAAAATTGAATAATTTTCAATTATTAATTTTTAAATTAAAAAATTGTCAATTGTAACTATTCCAAATTTTAGAACTTGAATTATAAATCTTCAAAAGAAAAAAGATTTTAATTGAGAAAATTTATATGGGATGAATGTATCGGTGTTCGTACAACGATTCTAAGGTCGGTCACCACTTTTGAAAGGTCATATATAAAAAAAGTATTGAAGTTTGCAAATTGTCAAAAATAGGTTAGAAAATAAATGGTAATCTCTTCCATATGACTGCACTTTTAAAGAAAAACCACCGCTATTTTGTCCATTTTGAACTGTTTCAAATTTTTCCAACTGATTATAAAAAAGGACGAAAAACATTTTCAGAATCAGAAAGAAAAAAATTAAGGCCTATGGCATTTTCGATCAAATCTAGTGTGAAGCACGAGACACGTGATGAGAATGTGTTCGTTAGAGCTGGAGGAGCTTTAGCAAAAGATAATTCACAATCACCAAATAATATTTTTTTAAATTAAGATCGAAAAGAAATCTATTTTATCATGAATAATTTTGTGCAAAATAAGCATGAAAAAGATTCACAATTAAAAAAACAGAATTCCAAACTATCTCACTTTTCGGCTCATTAGATCTTTTAATTTAAAGATAAAATATTTGGCCTTAAAACGCAATTATTTTGTTGAAAATTCATATTTTTTTATAAACATTCAACTATTTGGTTAAAAATTCAAATAGTTTTTTGATAATTTGAATATTTTGCTGAATATAACTATTTTGTTTAAAATTCAACTGTTTTCGGTTGAAGTTTAATCTTTGTTGTTGAAAATTTAACCATTTGGTTGGAAATTAAACTATTTAATTAAATAATGAAGTAGGTTGTTGAACATATGATATGAAGTTTACCTTAATATGATTGAATAACTTTTTATATTAAAAATAAGAATTAAAAAATCTTGATCAGAAAATAAATCCCTGTCATAAAAATGATCGAATAAAATTCCCGACATAGCAAATACCCTTAAATAGAATGAAACCACAATCAATTGCACTAGGTAAACAACGCAACAGACGCTCAACGGGTAAAACGTGCAGCGTGCGCGGTGCTACGGAAAACGATCACTGCTTATTGATAGTTTTCAGTGACTGTCGAAGGAATTCTATAAGCCCTTTTTCTCAATTCTTCGATGTCTCATTTTCTAAATTCTTTTTCACAAATCATATAAAAACTCTTTTACGATCAAATAAAATCTGACAGACTTTTCAATAGCATTTATAAACTATTTGCTTGAATCCCTTTTCTTAACAATTATTTAACTGTCACTTAAACTTCAGAGGAATGTTTATAATTGATCAGAGAGGATCGCTTGGTTTTTGAAAAACTTTTTCATGAGAATTAGTACACGGAAAAAATTAGTTGTTGAAATTTTAACTTACGAGTCAACCACTCTAGGATAGGGCCAAGCGTGTCATAAATTGGAAGTACCCTCGTTAGAAACTGTTATTGATACATATTTAAAAAAAAGCAAGAATCGTAGAAAGTACAAAAGACTTTTAATGGAAATGTAAAGTATAGAGGAATGGAGTTCTTGAAACACTCATACACTAGTGCTTCGAAGCCAGTCAATGAATTTTGATTGACCATACCATCATCAAAGTTTGATAGAGCGAGTCAACGAAACTTTCGATGACTTGTAACGAGCTTTTAGAAGAGAGTGTTGCCAAATTTAAAAAAATTATTTCGAGGTGTTATTTCATACTGTAATGGTTACTCACATAGCCTTATGCTTCAGTTATATTTATTTTTACAGAGCCACGAACACTGCGCGTACACACACGCTCACACACTCATATTTTCGCACGCTTTTTAACCTCTGGAAAATCTAAAGAAATTCTGCGTAGGGATTCAAACTAGCTAACACATATGTCTAACGCAGCAGACGCAACTAAACCCTAACAACTAAACCCAACGGCTGACCTAACGCATATAATATTTTGCAAAAATCCCAGCAAAGAGCCAAAGCGTGGCACTGCAGGGCTATGTGAAAAATACCTGGCCCCCATTTCAACGCATGAAAATGAAATTTTATGAAATAAAATCCCTTTTCATGTTGAAAGCTTTAAAATTTTTTAACCCTTGTACTTTCATATTAGCCAATTTTGAACAAATTGAATTTTATCGAAATATATAATTTTCTGTTTATCAATTTTAAATCGTTTCGTTTCGAATAACTCATATAGAATTATAAATTTTTTGATCCTCCGTAGTAACATTTTATTAATTTTAAATTATTTTCTTTCCAAATTAAATTAAATTTTTAAACTCTTGATTTTCAATTACTGAACTTCAATAATTTATACTTGTGATAAGTAAAAGAGATCCATTTTTTTCTGTTCGTTTTTAATTAAATTTAAGTTTGGTATATATTTTGTATGATATTTGATTCCGAATACTTTTATTTTTAAATTGTGCAAGATTTTTAAATATTTTTATTTTCAAATAGTAAATTACAAGCTAAGAAAATTACATTTTTAAAGTTATAATTATTTTCATATTCAAGGTTTCAATTGTACATAATTCAATTTCAAACGTTTCAATTTTCTAACTACTCCGGTTTTCCTGAGAAGCAATGATTTTAAATTGACAAGTGACAGGCTTCAGAAAAAGACTACAAATTTTTGCAATAAAAATAATTTTTTTGCAAAACAAATTAAATTTTTCACTAAATAATTGAATTTTTTATCTTAAACGAAAATTCGCAAACAAAAAAGGTAATAGTTGATATTGCAACCAAAAAAGATGAAAATTCATCAAAACAGAAAAGAAAATTAATTTTAAAATCAAAAAGACGAATTTTCAATCCGAAGATAGTAATTTTCAGCCTGAAAATTAATTTTCAATATAATAGTCAAATTGTCAATGAAATACGTGAATCTTCAACCGAAAAGATAAATTTTTAACAAAGCAGTTCAACTTTTACCCACTCAATTGAATTTTCAATGAAGTAAGATCAATTTTCAACAAAATAGCCAAACTTTGACCAAAGAGATGAATTTTCAACTAAAAATATAATGTATTTTCATATAAAAAAAGTATAAAAAGGAAGATTTGAATTTTTATCTAAAAAAGATTTCAGTTTGACTTTTCAACATTGAAGTATGAGTTCTGTATGAGAAGTAAATTTTCTACGAAGATACTTGAATTTTCAAACAGAAAAGAAGAATTTTCGACAAAACAATTAAATTGTCAACGAAAAAGGATCACTTTTTAACAAAATTATTGAATTTTCAATCAAACAGTTGGATTTTAATCCAAGATAGATTAATTTTCTAATAAAATAGATGAGTTTTTCTAATCAAAGAGACAAATATTCAAAAAACGAGGAATTTTCATCCAAACAATATTTCAATTGGGTTTGCAACACAAAATGTGAATTTTTCTCAAAAGGTAAATTTTCTTCGAAATAGATGAATTTTCAACAAACCAGTAGAATTTTGGACCAAAAAGGATGACTTTGTGACAAAATCATTGAATTTTCAACCAAACAGATGTATTTTTATCCGAAAAAGATGGAATTTCTATTCGATATATGAATTTTTAAATAAAAAAAGATAAATTAAAAAAAAGTTGAACTTTCATTCAAAAAATATTTCAGTTGATGTTAAAAAAAAACAGGTAAATTTTCGACTAAAAAGGATGACTTTCAAACCAAATTATTGAATTTTTAACCAAACAGTAAGCAATTAGTATTGGAAAATTCTTCATAAAACCGCTTATAGTCAACCGAAATAAATTTTATTTTAGAGCGTGAAAACCGAGAAATAGCCTGTATTTCTTTTTGAAGTTTAATTTAGAATAATTTCAGCTCTAGCATTTTATAACAAATAAACAGAAAGAATTTGTTGCTACATCATAGTCAAGTTCGATGTGTTGTGTAAGTTTCATTTTACTTTAGAATTATTTTCAGATTTTTATTTTTTGTACATTATTTTCAGTTGATGGAAGAAATAAATATGAATTTTCCTGCGAGGCGCATTCCTTTATTTATGCCAAATGAAATACTTAGACAAGGATTGGTTTTTATGCAAATTCTCGGTTATGGAATTACTACTGTAAGTTTTCATAAATTTTACTGGTCTTTATTTTAAGAAATTATTTTTAGTATTTATTTAGGCCATGGCTTCAAGTACCGAAATTTTGGTACGAATAGCCGGATTTTTTCGGTAAACGTAGACAATGCCATTTTTTATTGCTTCGTTTACATAGTTCTGCCGTCAATTTTGGGCCCCAAAATTCTTTCAAAATATGGAAAATAGGGTAATTCTCAACGAAAATAGAGGGAAAGTAAGGGAATATATTCTTTCAAATGGAATTTGCATATATTGAATTCAATGTAAAATACTTTAAATTAAATGTAATATATTGAATTTTTAACAAAATAGTTGAATTTTCAACAAAAAAAGATTCTCCGCCAAAATATATAAATTTTCAACCCGAAAAGACGAATATTATTTAAGCAAAACAATGTTTAACCAAACAGTAGCATGACCAACAAAATTTATTAAAACTTTCGAGCAAAAAAAAGAAATTTTCAACCAAATCGTTGATCTTTTAACCAAATAGTTCAGTATCCAACCGAAAAAGATGATTTTTTGCAAATTCAGAATAATTTTAAATCAAGAACGATGATTTTTAAACCAAAGCGTGAAGTATGAAATATGAAAATATTATTGAAACTTATCAAGTCATTATTGAGCTGTACCTTCGAAGGGCAACTCATCTTTCACAAAATTCGCAAATTTTGTTGAAATTTATCATCAGGAAACGTACTAATGTTATCTAAGTTCTTAACGTTACTTCCGCTGAACTCACCCCCACTCCCAAAATTACAAACCGTACTTTTTGACGCAAACCCCCCCCCCCTCCTAAGATTGGTAACGTAGTTTATGGACGGCCCCGAAGATATATGTAATTTGGTTATTAGATAATAAATAAACCTGAAAAGAGGATGTTTAATGGGATACTGAGCACTAAATCACTCCGCGTACACTGATATTGTGGACTTGAGCGCATCACTAATATTAGTTGGTAACGTGGTTGGGAATGTATACCTTGCTGATGGTGACTCCGGAGCTCCTTTAATTCATAACGGAAAATTAGTAGGAGTCATAGCTTTCACAGAAGCCAATGGAAAAAAATTTCCTGTGAACTATGAATGGATAGGAACTCTACACAGAGATATCGAATTTGGACCTATATGATGCGAAAAATGATTTACCATAAAAATTGTCTGTATAAATGAGTATTCAACACAAATTAGGTAATGAAAAGAAACCTTTCAATATTAATAGTATATTATGCGCCAAGGTGCATAATAAGGGTCTTTACGCGACGAGCGGCAACGCTCTCAGGACGATCGAAGCCGAGGCGTGATAAGTACTGCGAGCATTATAAGCGTGTCGCGTGAAAACACGAATTGTGCACATTGCCGCATATACTATCTTATGTGACGACGGTGCATTTACAAATTTTGTTGCGACAGCGGAGTGTAATGTGAAGAGTAATCTCCGCTGTGTCGTAATGTACAGCCTTACGATACTCTTCGCTGTCGCATAAAAACGCGTTTATGCACCTGAGTAACATAAATACTTTTATATTCTTATCAGAGAAGTTATTAGATTTGTAAAAATTTGACCCCCCCCCCCTCCTGTTTTTGTCAAATGTCCACGTTTTGCAACCTTCTGAACCTAAAAAACAGGTTTTCGCAAATGTTTCTGTCTTTATTTATGTGGGTATGTATGCGTGTAGATTTTTTGTCTGTGAGCACGATAACTTTCGAAAGAATTGACAGATTGGATTGGGCTTAGTTATACTCTTCAAGTGTCCTAAAATGAAGGTCAAGTTCTTTAGCCAACCATTTTGGATAATAATTCAAAAAGTGAGCGCATTTTTGAAAATTTTCTGACCACTTTTTTTAAGATTTAATAATTCTATGTACGGATATTCGTAGTACTCAAAAATATGAACAATTTATTCAATTGACTTTTTTAAATAAAATAAAAGTTATTGAAATTATAGCGTTTCCTAAATTCCAAAAAACAAACTAAATGAAAAACGACTCAAGGTACATAAAAAGATGCACAGACAAAAATTGTGCATTCAAAAAAGATCTGCAAATTTGTTAGCAATAACTTTTTGATGGGACGCGTAGTTTTTGTTTTAATCTTAGAACATAAGATTAAAAATAAAAGAATTAAATTTTTGGACAAACGACACAAGCTATGAAAAGATTAATAGACAAAAGTTGATTACAGGAAAAAAGAGCAATAAAAATTCGTCATAAATAATTTGGTTAAAGAAGCGTAATTTTTGTTTCAATCGTAAAAAAGAGCATTGGAAATAAAAATATTGAATTTTTGGAAAAACCACAGAAGAGACGAAAAAAATATAATAGACAAAAGTTTTCCAACCAAAAATGATCTAAAAATTTGTTATATACTTTTCTTATACTAATTTTCTTAGAAACACTTTGCGCTAGGATTCGTATTTTTGGTTGAAATCGTAAAAAATTATATTAAAAATAAAAAAATTAAATATATGAATAAACGACACAAGTTGCAATATAATGTTTAATAACAAAATTGTTTTATTATGGGATGCGCAATTTTTTATTATAAAAACGAGTCAATGCAAATACGTTCGTTTCAATACCAATGCATATTATGAATTTCAATAATATAAGAAACAAATATTAGAGTTATCATGATAAATAAAATTTGTAAATTATTTTACAATATCTGAATTAACAATCCCAGGCTGAGGTAAAAAAATTAATATAATATACATTTGATATAAGAGTGTTGAACCTAACGTAGAAAAGTTCACATTTTAGACAACATCGAGTGCGAAGCACGAGACACGTGATGATAATGTGTTCGTTAAAGCCGAACGAGCTTTAACAAAAGAGAATTCACAATCACCGAATTACAGTTGTCGATGCGTTGACCTTCAACTTTGAAAGATCTGTGCATAAATATGAGGTAAATACATTGTTGAGCGCGACGCGCGAGAACCAACAGTCGCGCGCCTGTGGCGCGCTCAAACTTGCAAGCGAGCCGCGCGCGATGAGAATGTGCCCGCGCAATATGCAGATGTTTTAAAGTAAAACCGTTGCTGAAAATTTTTAATAGTTTTCAATAGTTTTTCATCAAACAGTGACGCTTCGACTCTTGAAAATCGAAAAACTACCCCTATGAGGGGGTGGAAAATACGTGATAAACAAAAATGTGTATACAATGTTTTTGAATTATTTTTCCCCCCATAGATAGAATCACTTAGTGTTAATGTATAATAACTACGTTAATTCTACTCACTTAGCACAAATTCAACCCATAAAAACTAAAAAACTACCCCTATCAGGGGATAGAAATTTCTTCTGACCAAGAACGAGGATAAAATATTTTTTAATTATTACTTTTTTCTATAGATATTGTCACGCTATTGTCGATATATAATAACTTCGTTAATTATTCTTTTATGGCACCATTTCAACCCCTAAGAACCCGAAAAATACCACTATCAGGGTGTGGAAACTACACCGGTACTATAAAAGTAGGTACAATAGTTTTCAATAGTTTTTCATCAAACAGTAACGCTTCGACTTTTGAAAATCGAAAAACTACCCCTATAAGGGGGTGGAAAATACGTGATAAACAAAAATGTGTATAAATATCCCCCCCTCCCATAGATAGAATCAGTTAGTATCAATGTATAATAACTACGTTAATTCTACTTACTTAGCACAAATTCAACCCATAAAAACTGAAAAACCACCCCTATCATGGGGTAGAAATTACTTCATGACCAAGAACGAGGATAAAATATTTTTTAATTCTTTTGTTTCCATAGATATGGTCACGCTAGTGCCAATGTATAATAACTTCATTAGTTATTCTTACTTAGCACCATTTCAACCCCCAGAATCTCGAAAACTACCCTATCAGGAGGTGAAAAATACACCGGTACCATGAAAGTAGGTGAAATAGTGTCTAATAGTTTTTCATCATAACAGGATAATATGTACCTCAATTATACTTACTCAGTGACGCTTCAACTCTCGAAATTCGAAAAACTACCCCTACGAAGAGTTATTGGGTTATATAACCCAATATAGTGAAGTTGCGTGTATATTTGGCTGTATGTGTATGTGTTTGTACATGTGTATGCACGCACCTTCACTATATAGTGTTATATAACCCAATAACTCTTTGTAGGGGTAGTTTTTCGAATTTCAAGAGTTGAAGCGTCACTGAGTAAGTATGATTGAGGTACGTATTATACTGTTATGATGAAAAACTATTAGACACTATTTCACCTACTTTCATGGTACCGGTGTAGTTTCCATCCAATGATAGGGTAGTTTTCAGGATTATGGGGGTTGAAATTGTGCTAAGTAATGAATAATTAACAAAGTTATTATACATTAGCACTAGCGTGACCATATCTATAGAAAAAGAATAATTAAAAAATATTTTATCCTCGTTCTTGGTCATGAAGTACTTTCTCACCCCTGATAAAGGTAGTTTTTTGGTTTCTATAGTTTAAAATCCGGCTATCTAAGTAGAATTAACGTAGTTATTATACATTGACCCTAATTGATTCTATCTATGGGGGAAAAATAATTCAAAAATATTTTATTCTCGTTCTTGGTCATGATGTACTTTCTACCCCCTCACAGGGGTAGGTTTTCGGTTATTGTGGGTTGAAAAAGTGCTAAGTAAGTAGAATTAACGTAGTTATTATACATTGACACTAATTAATTCTATCTATGGGGAAAAAATAATTCAAACATATTTTATGCACATTCTTGTTTACGACGTATCTTCCACCCCCTCATTGGGGTAGTTTTTCGATTTTCAAGAGTCAGAGCGTCACTGATGAAAAACTATTGAAAACTATTCTACCTACATTTATAGTACCGGTGTAGTTTCCACCCCCTGATAGGGGTAGTTTTCGGGTTTTAGGGGTTGAAATGGTGCTATGTAAGAATAATTAACGAAGTTATTATATATCGACAATAGCGTGACCATATCTATAAAAAAAAATAATTAAAAAATATTTTATCCTCGTTCTTGGTCAGAAGTACTTTCTACCCCCTCATAGGGGTAGGTTTTCGGTTATTGTGGGTTGAAGCAGTGCTAAGTAAGTCAAATTAACGTACTTATTATACGTTGACACTAATTAATTCTATCTATAGGGAAAAAAATAATTCAAAAATATTTTATGCACATTCTTGTTTACGACGTATCTTCCACCCCCTCATAGGGGTAGTTTTTAGATTTTCAAGAGTCGGAGCGTCACTGATGAGAAACTATTGAAAACTATTCTACCTACATTTATAGTACCGGTGTGGTTTCCACCCCCTGATAGGGGTAGTTTTCGGGTTTTTAGGGGTTGAAATGGTGCCATAAAAGAATAATTAACAAAGTTATTATATATCGACAATAGCGTGACCATATCTATAGAAAAAAAATAATAATTAAAAAATATTTTATCCTCGTTCTTGGTCAGAAGTACTTTCTATCCCCTGATAGGGGTAGTTTTTCTGTTTTATGGGTTGAATTTGTGCTAACTAAGTAGAATTAACGTAGTTACTATACACTGACACCAATTGATTCTATCTATGCGGAAAAAATAATTCAAAAATATTTTATGCACATTCTTGTTCATGACGTATTTCCCACCCCATCATAGGGGTAGTTTTTCGATTTTCAAGAGTCGAAGCGTCACTGTTTAATGAAAAACTATGGAAAACTATTCTACCTACTTTTATAGTAACGGTGTAGTTTTCACTCCCTGATAGGGGTAGTTTTCGGATTTTTAGGGGTTAAAATGGTGCTATGTAAGAAGAATGGACGTTGAAACGATACGTTATTATACCAACGCGATCATACCTACATAAAAAACGTATTTAAAAGCTATTTCAATCACGTTCTTATGCATGAAGTACTTTTCATTCCAAATTAGGGGTAGTTTTTCAATTTTCCAGTGTTAAAAGGGGTTGAAAGGGTAAACCAATGACAAACCCGGTTACAGCATGCATTGGCGATTATTTTGAGCTTTGTTGCGTCAATTTATGTTCTTTCTTTCAAAAAATACGTTGGGCGCAAAAAAAGGGGCGGATTTTCGGCTTATTTCGATGTGCCTCTTTAAAACTACACTCTTCAGTAGAGCGCAGTAAAGAGGCTAAAATTAATCGAATCGTTTAAGCAGAAGGGATATCAATTTCTGGGTCGACATCCAAAACAAGTGAAGAAAAAAAATTTGAAATCGGTTAATATCTTCTGTTCTCTTTTTTAAATTTACAATTTAAAATGTTAAAAATTTTAAAATAAATTTTGCCTTATTTGGAATTTTTTGAATATGTAAAAAACATGTTTTTTGGATTTATTCGAACCTGCAATTTCTTCAGCTTCAACCAAAGAAACAAGTTAATATTTTTTATTCATGGGAAACATTTTTTTCTTGGTGTTTATAACGTTCCAAAATCGCAAAAAAATATGAAATCCTAAATCACGACAAAAGTTTTTTCCGAAAAAGCAAAATGATAAAATGTTTCTTTGGTTCAAGCTGAATAAATAAATCAACTAGGAATTTCTTCCCCATGACACTTTGCTATGATACTACCAATACTCACAATAATAAATAATTATTTCAACAAATTTGATAATCAACAAAAAATTGAATTCGTTCTAAATCATACAGGGTTCTATACTTGAAATCACCGAATCTTTTGTGGACGAAATATGTTGTTTTTAGAGGAAATTAGGCGATACGTATTTTTTCGATTTGCAGAAAAAATTTACTAACATTTATGCCTATTTGAATTTTGTGCTTTGTTTTTCAAGCAACCATGAGTTTTTCTTTAAAATTCTATAACTTTGGACTCCTTTGAGATATTTATTATTTTATTTCTGATTCTAATACCGTTTGTGGTCTTCTTTCGTAATCCACCGGAAAAATTTAAAAAGGTTTAAAATTAACAAAAAATAAATTAAGAGTCGATTTTCTCGTAAGAAGCCACCCTCAATTCTTTTGCCAATTTTTGTTTTAAATTTGTACCTCGATAAGGAGAATATCTTGTTTGAAAAAATGGTATGATAAATGTCTCTTCTTCCTTTCCATTATCTTTAAACGTTTCCAGAAAAAAGTAGAAAATTCGATTGAAAGAAAAAAAATCCTCCTGGCCATACAAATTAGAAAAAAAAATGGCAACAAATTTAAGATGGGTTTTCTGTACTTTCTGAACTTAAAAATTCATTTTAATCTTTCTCTAAAAAAAAGGTGTCTCGCGGAAACCTCGAAAGCATTGTTATCGCTTTTCCTCAATCCCAATTGGGTAATTTGAAAAACTCGAAGGAAGGCATGTTGCGAAGTTCACACACATAATTAAGAATTGAGTTTCATTTGAAAGGCAGTGAGTCGGCAGTGATAAGGAATGTCACATTTCTGTGCATCATAGAAACTTACCAAAATTTAAGATTTCATTCTCGAAATATTCAGATAATTATAAGCAAGTATTGAGGAACGCAGAAAGAAAATATAAATTATTGAGAAAATTCATTAAGTCTCTTTCTTACGGTGCGTCTTTGAAAATCACAGAAATAAAGATTTATAGTATACCAGAGTGAACCGTAGAAAATTAAAATATCCGGGCAGATCACCCTCAATTTTAAAACCTTTCAACTTTTCCATGGAATAAAAAATGTCAGGAAATCTATTCAACTCAAAATTGGTCCCTGGTTCTTTTCAGAGTTCGGCCCTTGATTTTTACAGCTTTTTCAAAAATCTCAGTTAACATTTACGACAACCACTTAAAATACCGCCACATGTGTTTGGGAATAACTCACCAAGGGGCCTTGGCTACGCAATTTCGAGGCTTCCGGCTATGTATAAAAACGGGGTCGTGTTTCAAGTTTCTCAAGTACCTCGGGAAATTGTCACAAAACGACCTTCCCACTCCAGCAACTCATAGGGAGTGACCTATGAGTTGCTGGATCTATTCCCATTTAAAATCACATGTTAATTTCGAAAGCCCGGGGGCACGGGTCAATGTTTACAGATTAAGAAAAAAAAAAGATTTATTTCTCCCCAAACAAACAAATTGAGTGGAGGGTGTATCGATCGCTAAAAATCGAAAGTCAAATTTTTACACGTATAAATTTGGATCACCCTATTCTTGCACTGATTCAAGACTTTTTTTATAAATCTGAAAATCATAAAGAAATTTCACTTCTAAAAATTAAAAAAAGTCCACCTTGCTGTCAAATAAAAATGGTTGAAATAATTTTCAAAGAATTGCCTGTCACGAATCTTTTCATACAAGCTTTTTTTTTAATTCTCCTGCAATATTCAAAATCAAGATTATATACTTGAACTACATTGTGCCGGGCATTGTATATAATTCCTAGGGATTATATATAATGCCTGGATTATATATATACTTTTCCTGTAACATTACTCATAGAGAGCTATGACTAATTAAGTTGACCAATATCATAAGCTAAATAATTGGATTTCTTACAAATTACATGTCATTATGAAATTGCATATTTATTGTGATTTTCTCCATTTCCCAATGAAAAAAAAAAAGGGTAGGTAAGAAAGACAATCCTGGAGGGGGGGGGGGAGCAATCACCGAATTTGCCATGAATTATCATACATTTTCACAAATTCCAACAAGTTTCCACAAATTTCGTAAATATTTAGGAATTTCCAAAATTTATAGAAATACGTTTTTCTTTGTGTGAGAACGGTGTTTTCGACTTTACTTTAAAAACAAAAAAAGGTACAACATTGTATTCAGAGAAAAAATAGGAAATCAATTTCCTGTAAAACTATGTAGTTTAAGTTAAAATTCGAAACTTATTGCAAAGGTCTTCAAGTGCCAACGATTTTGATTTTTTTCTAAATTACAGAAAATTTTTCCTAGATCAAAAAATTATTATATACTTACGCATTGGCCCTCTTTCCGTTGACAGCTCTGCTAAATGGTTAAAGTTTGGTGGTGCTGATGGTGTAGGTATAACTGTAAAATATAATATAGGGATTTTTATTTAAGAATCGTCTTAACGAATCCCAAATTGCTATTGGGCCAAACTAAATTTAGCTCAGATGTAATCCCAAAGTTAGTTCATATTAACGAAGGTACCAAATTTCGATGCAGTAAATATGTTTCGAGAGTCTACACAACCTGCATTATGTTTACCAGGACAGTTCCCCCAAAATTTGTAGTCCTCAAAGCTTTGCAATCGACGCGAGCTTATACCATAATAAATTGTTTTTTCTTACCCACTGGAAATTATTCTCAGATAGCTTTTCAGTAGGTTGGTCCGAAAGGTTGATCAATGAACTATGTGAGTACTAATGTTTATGCACTGGCTCACATTGTAGCTAAGTGTCATTTTTTTCAAATGTGTTTAAATTCCCAGGGCAAGTTTCCCACTAATGAAATTCCGTGAGCGCAGAACAAATATTTTCGGTGAGCCAAGTGAAGGTGGAAACGGCAGCTGCATCAGCCGAAATTCGGTGAGCGTTCCACAAATATGTTTGGTAAGACTAGGCCTAGCCACTTCGTTGAAAGAAAGATCTTGTAAATTGAATGCTTTGCAACTGTACATTTTCAAAAATTGATTTTGTATTGTAATTTTAAGCATTTACAGTAATACACCCTATTAATATTAATATAACTATATATTATAACTAATATATAACTCACTTCTACTAATGTATAACTAATATATTATTAATAATAATAATAAATATATAATATTACACATTGTATTGTAATCATTCTTCCTTAATAATTTATTCATAATTTATCTGGTTTAGTTAAAAACTCGACTATTTGACGAAACCAGTTTTTGCTCAAAATTAATCGCTCAAAATTAATCGTTGCAAATGGAAAAGATCCTCTCCTAAAAATGGTCAGAAATCACGAGATGGTTGGCAAATGAGCGTTCCTTTACAAAGCCGCGGAGCAGGCAGCTGAGACTCTTGGCCTGAATTTTAACGTCAGAAGTGAGGAAAGTTTCTTTTAAATTTCTTAGAATTTTTCTAAACTCATTTCAAACTCACTGAAATCAATGCATTTTTTCATATTTTTCATATTTTTCATTTTTATTAAAAAAAGGAGCTTCTATTGGACGCGACAGACATCATCCTGTAGTGCCTTCTAATTATTTCCTACATATATTTTGCAACATTAATTAAGTATAAATAACATAGAAAAAAGAAGTATGTCTTCAACCAATAAGAGGAATTTCTAACCAAAAAGATGAATTTTCTACCATGATTATTAATTTTCCATAAAAAAAGATGAATTTTCAAAGAAATAGTTACACTTTCAACCAAATACATGAATTTTTAACTAAAATTATAAATCTTAAATAAAATAAAATACGTATTAAAAAAAGAATATTTCAACTTTTGAAAAATTTAATAAATTTTTAATTGGAACGATGAATTTTCTACCATCAAGATTACTTTTCCACCAATAAAGACAAATTTTTAACAATATTCATGAATTTTCAACAAAATACTCACATTTTCAATCCAAGAAATGAATTTTTGACAAAAAAGTTCAACTATTGTCCAAAGAGTGGATTTCTCAACAAAAAAATATGAATTCTTTACAAAAAATGTAATAACTGATATTTCAACTAAAAAAATTTTAATCTAAAAAAAAATGAAATTCATTTAAAAAATACGAATTTTCGCAAGAATAGTAGAATCCTCAACCAAAACAGATTAATTTTCAACCAAATAGTTGCTATTTTAATTAAAAAAGATTGAATTTAAACCAAAAGAGATGAATTTTCAAATATCTTTCCACCGGACCTAAATTATTCCCAACATTTTGAAAAATCTTTACAAATTAAATAAAAATGTATTAAAATTTTCAAGATTTCTTTCGAAATTTTACAAAATATTTTACAGTTTTTTTGAAATCTTTTGCAATTTATTCTTCAAAATAAAATGTAATTGAAAATGTTTTCAGAAATCTTAAGAAAAGTTTCATAGAAAATTATATTTTCTTAAATGAAATATTATTTGAAATTTTCTCAGGAATCTTAAAAAAAATTTTGATTTAAAAAATTTAAATTGATTCTGAAAGATTTCAAATTGGTATATATATTGTAGGAAAATATTTGAAAGAATTTGAGTAGATTCCAAGAAATTTGTTATTTATTTTAATAATTTGAAAGGACTACGAATATTTTAGGGCATTTGAAAATGATCCAAAGCATTTAAAAGAGATGTCAATAATTTCAATGAATGCTAACAGATTTTAAAGGGTTTTAAATTTTTTGGGATATTTTAACAGATTTCAAGGAATTTCCAACTGATATTAGTGATTTAATTGATTCAAGAGGATTTTTGAAGGAATTTTCAAAGATTAGGAATATTGTAGGGTATTTCAAAAGAATTCAAGGTATGTTCAAGAGTTTTTTAACAATTTGAAGGAATTTCAAACAAATTTAGAGGATTTGAAAACTTTTAGAGGTTTCTTGAAGATTCCAAGGATTTTTCATTTGATTTTTGTACTTTAATTGATTTCAGGGGATTTGCAATATCCTGAAGTGATTTAAAATATACCAAGGCATTTTCGGAAGCTTTGAAAAGTTTAAAGTGTTTTATAAATATTTAAAAGGTCTTGAAATATTTTGGGAAATTTCTAATGAACCCAAGGAATTTTTTCATTTGAATAATTTGAAGGAATTTCAAAGAATTTGAAATATTTTAGGTTATTTTTCAAATTTTTATTTGATTTTGAAGAGACTAAAACAATTTCAAGAATCCAAGGAATTTTAAATTGATTTCAGTAATTGATTTCAGAGAATTTAAAAAATTGTAGAGTATTTTAACAGATTCCAATGCGTTTTCAATTCATTTGAGTGATTTAATTGATTTCAGAGGATTTTAACTATTTTAGAGTATTTTAAAAGATTTTAAGGCATTTTCGAAAGCTGTAAAAAGTTTCAAGTGATTTTTAAAGAATCAAAGAATTTCAATAATTTGAAAGAATTTCGAAGGATTCGAAATATTTGAGGGTGCTTTTAAGAATTGCAAGGGATTGTGAAGAGCTTAAAGAAATTCAAGGAATTACAAAAT
Organism: Andricus grossulariae; assembly: GCA_011634705.1. NCBI lineage: Eukaryota > Metazoa > Arthropoda > Insecta > Hymenoptera > Cynipidae > Andricus > Andricus grossulariae. Next base: position 20,411,212 of record JAABKJ010075445.1, on the reverse strand, counting down.
ATTTTGAATGATTTTAAATATCTTAGGGTATTTTGAAAGATTCTAGGAATTTTTTTATTGATTTCAGTAATTTAATGTTACTCATAGGATTTGAATTATTTGATGATATTTTAAAAGATCTAAGGCATTTTCAAGAGCTTCAAAATGTTTCAATTGATTTACAAATATTTTAAAAGATTTGGAAACTTTAAGAGTATTTCAAAAGATTCTAAGGAATATTAAATTGGTCTCAGAGGATTTGAAATATTTTAGAGTATTTGAAAAGATTCTAAAGCATTTTCAAGAGATTTTAACAAATTTGTATGGGGTATTGTGTCAAAGAGTTTACATAATTTCGAAAACATAGATCGATTCGATAGGACTTGTGCCAGGTATTAGGGAATTTTAAAGGCTTTGAATGACTTTTAGAGAAATAAACAAATTTTTCTGGGAGTTTAAAGAATTTTTTAGAACTTCAGAATGTATGAAACTATTTCATGGGACTTGCAAGGTTTCAATATATTTCAGAATATTTAAACGAATTTTATTAGATTTCCGAAGATTAAATTGATTTTAATGGTTTTCAAGAGCTAATTTAGAATTCTTTTATTTTCTCCTTCGAATTTTGTTAATTTACCTGAATCCTTTTAAATTAAGTCAATAATTCTATTCATTTTAATCAAATTCTTTTAAATTCACTTGCATTCTTCCGAAATCATTTCAAACTTACTAAAATCAATTACATTTTTGGATTGTTAAATTTTTCCCAATTTATTTCCATTTTTTTTTAAATTTTAACTTTAATTATTTGAAGTTTTATGATTATGAATTCTTCGGAATGCTTTAAAATCCAAAAGAACATTAGCCATACTATTCATGCACGTTTTGACTTTAAATCACTTTTTGGATTAGAAATGAGTCTTGCTGCAAAAACCGTCGAATTAAAAATGATTGGTTCGCACTCGCGAGATATTCTCTGGAAACCTTCTTTTTGACAAATTCGCATTAAAAATACAATACTTTCGAATAATTTTCAATTGGACGTTAGGCTTTGGCCGCCCATAGATTAATAAATTACAAAATCAGGCCTCGGGTTCAACACACTATTGACACTATTTGACACTTTCTTTCAAGCGAGGATGTTATTTTTCTACCAGTTCGAAACAAATACACTAAAGACACTTTTTTCAAATCAAAAACACGAATTTATCAACCAAGATAGATTTTTTTTAAAATAAAAAAATATCATCAAAAGTGTTGCATTTCCAAGCCAAAAACATAAACTTTTAACAAAACTGTTGAATTTTGAACTAAATACAGTGAAAACTCTCCTATTCCCCTGACCTTGAAACGAATCGAATGGAAACGATTCTTCTATTCCCTAGCTGAACATTTTCAAAAGTAGGAAGCCTATTGCTGTTATCACGAGTACGTCTAAGATTAGGCTCAGAATTAGGTGCAGGCTGACGATGAAGTCTAGGAATGAGTTGACGCTGAGTGGCTCTCGAAGTCCCATAGGTACGCTCTGCGTTCTCCTCTGCTGTTGAAAAAGACGGTTTACTGATTCTAAGTCCGTGAAGAGTCTGTGGGAATTCAAATTGTGGGTAAACGTATTCTTCTTCCTCATCTTTCAAAGAAGATTCAGTGATTCCCTTCCTTCTCAGCAAGTCTGAGAACGATTTTGCTTCTGCCTCTGCTTTCATAGCAGCTTCAGCTCGTTTGGATTCTTTTATGGATTTTCGATAGGCGCGTGTTTCTTCCATTTTTTTCAAAGCAGATTCAGCGGTTTCCTGTCGTTTCATCATCGCTGCAAACGATTTTTCTTCTTCTGCTGCTTTCTTAGCAGCTTCAGTACGCTCGATTGCTTGTAGGCGTTTCATGTAAGCGCGTGCCTGTCGTGCTTCTGCCTTTGCGTCCTTGCTGGGCCTATCTGCTGTTTCTGTGAAAAGACACGGAGAAGTAGTTTCTGAATTTTCAATACAAAAATTTATTTAAAAATACAGGCAATCCACGATTTGTGTTTATATCTGCTTTATTATGAGATCGTGCGCACGGTTTGTACGCCTTTGTGGACCCCACGTGGTGATGATAGGCAATCTCTAATGACCAGCGCACTTTTGCCCCCTTAGTCTTTTTCTTAATCGAAACCACATATATTCATGATCTAACTGATACTGTACTGGCGAAATTATTTTCCTTCAACACCTCTCAGGGTCTCTATTCGGCTGGTAGTCCAAACTCGTTTAAGTTAGCATTTAGCAGTGCATAAACTATTGTTTGTTTTATATTTTATTCAAGAAAATACTAAAATGATAACAGGGCCCAAAACTGATATAAAGCCAAACATTTATATGGGGCCCAAAACTGATCAGGGCTATAGGCTACAAAACCCTTTTTTGTAGGCGCATAGCGCCTACTTTATGTTTTTTTCATTTTTCAATTCTAACTGTCTGGTCGCAAATTAAGTATTTTGTTGAAAATTCAATTTTGAATTTAAAATTCAAATGCTTCGTTCCTGTTCTGTGACGAAAAACCCCTTCAAACGGACTTTCGTGAAAATATACCACTTTTTTCAAACTAAAAAAATTTAATTCAACTTTTGGAATTTTGACCTCAATTCTTTACAAATTTTTCAACTTCAAACCCATAATTGTATTATACAGTCGATAAATTAATCAATGCATAAAGCAATGCTTAAGTAATTTAACTTTGCATTGCTGATACAAAAAATTCTTGATATATGATCAAAGCAATTTACATATTGAAGGAAGATGTGTAAGTTTTCCAAGAATGTCAGAATAATAATTATTATTTACTTACCAATTTCATTAAAGAAAATGATAGAGATGAAGGCAAGCGCACCAAAAATCGGCCTCATTTTTCTGCACGGAGAGAAAAGTCACTTTTTTAGAAGTTTTTAAAAGGCAACTAAAGGTTTGCAGTATTCAGCTTTATAAGTACTGGACTTAATAAGTATGACGCAAAAGTTTACATATGTAGATAACATCAAGGAACTAACAGTGCACAAATATTTCCACACTCAATGGTATTTTGTTTGCTAATCCTGTAATGGCTTACAATTGGTTAAGATCAAAATGCATCCCAATGTTTCCGTGTTTCGTAACTGCGTTTCTGCTTGGTAACGAACATGTCATTCAGATAATTTATTTCGTATAGCAAATATACTATCTTATATACGATAAACAAACTTTACGAAATATAATGCTTTAAAAACAGGAAAAATACTAAGATTACTTCCGAGAATAGAGAAATTGGAAACATACATTGGAATTTTCAGCTTTGAACTTTTCTACAAGGAAATGAATTTTTGATCCAAAAGGACGAATCTTTAATAAAAAACAAGTTTACAACAAAAAAGTTGAAATTTAGAACAAAAATGATTAATTAAAAAAAATAGTTGATTTTACTACAAAAATTATTTCGTGACAAAAAAGGTTGAACCTTCATTCAAGTAGTTGAATTTTCAATTTACAAAATTAATTTTCAAACAAAAGAAATTTATTTTCAACAAAAAGGGTGAATCTTAAACCTATGCAAGGAATTTTTAACAAATTAGTTAAAATTTCAACTGATAAAAAGTATTTGAGTTTTAAATAAGAAAAGATGCATTCTCAACAAAAAATGTACTGGTTCCATTTTTAATTGAAAAGTACACATTTCAAGCAAAAAACTGATAAGTTACATTTTCGGTTCAGAAAGGTAATTTTCAACAACAACAAAAATGAATTTTTAAGACAATAAATTAATTTTCAGAAAAATATTTGAATCTTTGACCAATAAAATGAATTTTTGACAGAGTAATTCGAGTTTCAACCAAGCATTTGAATTTTAAATAAAACAGATGAATTCTCAAGCAAAAAATCAATTGTTGAATTTTCAACTAAAATCGATACAGTTTCAGCAAACATTGAAAAAGTTAAACTTTAAATTCAAGAAATTAATGTTGCATAACAAGAAATAGATTCTAATCAAAATATTTCAATCCTTATCAAATGTAATAACTTCCTAACAAAGTGGTTCAACTTTCAACAAATTAGTTGCATTTTTATCAAACTGATTACATTTTTTACCAAATAAAACAATTTTGACCATAAGAGATTGTTTCTGATTCAAAAATATAATTTTAGACTTGTCAACTTATTCAAATTTGGTTTTTATTTCGTTAAAATTAATGTTTTTATCTGAGTCTTTCTTTTACAATTTTTATATTTTTGTTCAATCTATAAATTGAATTGTATCTAACTTTCTTATTTATTGTTCACGTGGCAAGTCGTGGTGCAACATGCCTGTTCAGTAAATAATATTTAGGTTTTCTTATCGGGTTCTATACATTTTTTTGTATTGAAGCGAAAAACAGTGATAAATAGAAGAGAAGAAGTTTCCCTAAAAAGGGGGCAAAAAGAGGAATTAATTAAAAATAAGATAAAGGGGGAAAGTGTGTCCCTTGAAGTTTTTTATGTTCCTAGAACATTTTTTTGAAAGTAAAAATGAATTAGATTTATGCATGCCTTGTTTGTTATTAAGTTAATTCGAACAAATTTTTGTTGTTTCAACAAAATCTTCGATTCACAGAACAATTTATCGGTTGAACCAACCAAATACTCCAGCTGCAAGATTTGGTTGAAAACCAAAAAAATTTGGTCGAATCAAAGAATATTTTGTTTTTTATATAATAACGATATTATATGAATAAACCAACAACATTTTTGTTGATTCAACCAAATCATTTCTGAGTGTACGAAAATTCTAGAAATTACAGAAGGCACCCTCGTCTTGGTAATAACTATGAAACCTCTATGATTGCAACAAATTTAATGTGGAATATTTGAGGAGTTTACTTATTTCTGATCATTTAAGGAATTAATTGATAACATATTTGTGAATTTAAAATTAAACATGAATGTTTGAACATGAACGAAGAACAGATAAAGGGTATATGAAATGTCGATCAGATGATACATTCAGTTAAGTTTGAGGTTATGTTTAATATTTGTAATTCAAAATAAAAAATAAAAACGGGGTAAGTAAGCTGAGAACAATGGATTTGTAATCAGCAATTAAAATTCTATCTATTTTAGGTTACTTAAACTAAAATTGTATTTTAAATGTACAAAAATTTTGTCAAATGTGTTCGAATCAATATAACTTCAAACTAAATAGCCTTATTCATTGGAAATGTTCCGAAATTGCAATATTCCATAATTGTAATATCAAGAATATATAGCTGTCACATATAGATGTTCGGCATGAATATCTACATGTTAGGCGGTACAATCTTACCCTTTGAGCATCTACATTTAAACATTAAATTTGAAGTTATCTTTAAATCCTTGAAATCGCTTCATTTTTGTGAAATTCTTTGCAGTTTATAGAAATATTATAGAATGTTTAGAATTTTTTATATCTAGTGAAATCCGTAAAAAATTACTAAAAATATTTGAAATAATATTTAATCGCTTGATTAACATTAACTCTATGTTAAAATATTTACAAGCTTTGAAAATTCCTTAAAATAATATTAAAATCGTTGGCAATTCTATGAATTCCCTTGAAATCTCTTGAAATCCTTTCAAATCACTGGAAATCTTTCAAATGTTTTAAACTCTTTCACAAAAATGTGGTAAAATGGATTTTAGGGCTGGCCAGCAAGACTTATATAAATACTTGTATAAAAAATGATTAGTTAATATGCAAAATGTTTCAGAGAATAAGCATGAAACAAATTAAATACAAACCTTAAGAGAATTAATTACTCTTAGGTTTGCAGCTTTCCTTTTGTACTTCCTCTCCGAAATTCTGCAAAGAATAAATACAATTTGTGTACCCACAATATACTACATTAATTATAGTGGTGTAAAATAAATTATTATATTTTATTTGGAATACCTCAAAATTATATTAACCTACAGTGGGAACATCTTTTTCAACCTTCAAATCGTTCAGTTGATCTTCTTCTCCTACTGAGTTCACCTATTACGCCTTTTATGTTCTCAATGGCCTTAAATGAAAAGTCAGGTATTTCTTCTAAGCTCTCTAAAAATAAAATATTCATATTTTACTTAGAATCAGTAAGCAATAAAAGAAATACATATAGAAATTTACTTTCAGAATTAAATAATTTGAAATGATAAAAATACTGCAATAGCTTCACTTTCACCAAGTCGCCTGCTTAGTTTAATTTCAGATTTTCCTTCTCCAGTCTTTTCACCTTTTCCTTCAATTCATAATGTTTTGCATTTTCTTCTAAAAGTTTTTATTCGCATCATTCATATCCGAAATTTTATTCTTTCTGTCTTCTTTCATATATTTGATTTTCTTCTGTAGATTGTCAATGTGTATTTTTTAGATTCCTTTCTGTCAGATTGTCAATGTCTACCTTGTTTACTTTCAACTTAATTTTTAATGTCTTTATTTCTTCCTGTAATTTTGTGTTCTCATTCTCTTTTTTTGATTTCATAATTTTTAAGAGTATTGCACAAATATTATCAAATATTTCAAATATTTCCCAAAGATTTCTGAAGATTTCAGAAAGATATCAAAGATTGCACAAAGATTTCAATGATATCCTAAAGATTTCATGAAGATTTGAAAGATTTCGGACATATTTTGGATAGATTAAACAGATTTCACAAAGACTTCAATGATTTCAATAATTTCAGAAATATTATCAAATATTTCAAGAATATTTCAAATATTTTGAAAAGATTTCCAAAGATATCAGAAAGATTTAAATGATTTACCAAAGATTAAAAAGATTTCACCAATATTTCGCAAAGATTTCGGATCGATTTAAAAGATTTCACAAAGACTTTAGTGATTTCATTATTTTCACAAACATTACCAAATATTTCAAAAATATTTTGAAAAGATTTCCAAAAGATATCTAAAAGATTTCACAAAGATTTAAATGATTTTCTAAGGATTTCAAAGACTTCAAATATTTCGCATAGATTTCGGATAGATTTAAAAGATTTCCATTATTTCCCAAACATTTCGTATAGATTTCAAAGAGTGCAAAAAGATTTCAATGATTTCCCAAGGATTTTACAAATACTTTAATAATTTCACAAATATCAAATATTTCAAAAATATTAAAAATATTTCGCAAAGATTTCCCAAAGATTTGACAAATATTTCAATGATTTCCCAAAGATTTCACAATGATTTAAAATATTTCGCAAAGATTTTAGATAGATTTCAAAGATTGCACAATGATTTCAATGTTTTTCAAAAGATTTCAATAATTTCACAAATATTACCAAATATTTCAAAAATATTTGAAAAAGATTTCACAAAGATTTCAATTATTTCACAAACATTTCAGATAGATTTCAAAGAGTTCACAAAGATTTCAATGATTTCACAAGGATTTTACAAATATTTCAATAATTTCACAAATATCAAATATTTCAAAAACTTTTCAAATATTTCGCAAAGATTTTCAAAAATTTCGCAAATATTTCAATAATTACCCAAAGATTTCACAAAGATTTTAGGTAGATTTTAGAAGAAATTCAAACGATCCGATGAATTTAATCGTTCGATTTCAAAGGGGGGAAAAGCAATAGTTTTCCCCACCCTGGTCTATTTCTGGGGGGGGGGGCATTGCCCCCTCTACTCCTTAGGGCTTCACCGCCTCTATGTTAATTGTTTGTTCGAAATTTTATTTTATAGAACAAACTATGACAATTAAGTATTTTTCTATGCCTTAAAGAAATTTTTTCTTTTGTTAAAAAGTAATCTTCAGAAAGTGATAAATAAAAATTTCTTGGCACCTTAGCCGACTTAGCCCTATTATTGGCATGCCAAAAACCGAAGTGAATTTATTTTATTTTGGATACATAGGGCAAACCATCCTACAGTAGATGGGAAAAAATTCAACTACCTTTAACTGCATCAGTTTCCAAAAATAAACAAAGATTATCGTTGTTAAATAAAGCTTATATATTCAATTGAGTATTCTTACAGAAAAAAAGATCACGAAATTAATCCATTAGCTGTATTAAACATTTTTATTAGACTTGGTCAAGGGTACGATTTTAACACCTTTGTCCATCAATAGATAATCGTTTCTGGTATTGGTTCTGGGCAAGACAGAATACTCAATTCTGGATAATTATAATTTATCATTACACTGTTAGAAAAATCTGTACTAGATTTATACATGTTATGGAAGCAATAATGCAAAACATAAAATTAAATTTAGTATACCAGCGTATAGTAAATTTAGTATATGCATATACTGAATTTAGTATGCACGTACATGAAATATTGTTGAATATGAGAGAAGGATATAAGAAGGACTATAAACGTATTCTATACCGAAAACGAAATACGTCGCGAATGACTCGTTAAATTTGCTAGACGGATCGCGATTTGAATTTGAAAGTCTTGTCCTATCCCGGATCTCTTCTAGCTATAACTGACATTTCAGAACCGATCAATTCTTACGATTTCGCGAGCCTGGCGTTTCCCTGGCTACAAGCGAAAGCCGACAATGAATATATAAATTCCATGAAGCAATGACGAACTCCGAAATTTAGCGATCCAACGATCGAAGATAATCTACTCATGACAGAAAATAATCTGTTCGAGTCAAACCGGTAAAAAATGTCGAGCGTTGATTGAAAGATCAAAATGACGATTGGAAATTTTTCTAGAGAGATAATTATTCATTTGGATTCTAGTCATGATAAATGGTTCTTTAATTTTTTGAAACAGAGAAGAGGAATGATATATAGATGTAGGTTTCAGTTCTTGGGATACTGAAAGTAAAAAATGATAGATTTTTGTCACATTCACATTAAAAATGTAAAACATTTTAACATGCAAGATAAGGGGCATTCCATTTCATATATAAGCGTAGTGCTCAAGACAAATCTTTTTTGATTTTATTCAAACTGTGGTAAAATGTAGAACTGCAGGGTCCTATTATAGATGCAAATACATAAGCCACCATATTTCACGGTTATCAAGATATAGGGGGTGGTAGTAGGTACAATTTGATGTGCAGACCATTATTCATTGAAATTTTATTGCGTCAAACCCAAACAAAATAAAATTTGTAACTAATGGATTCGAAAGGAAATTCGACAAACTTTACGACAGGGGTAAACATTCCTCAAAAATATATTTCCTTCCTATAGTTTTTTCAAATTGAAAATTTAAATTCCGAATATTTCAAAATACGTATCCTCAGATTTTGATTAAATGTATATTAGGAACCATTCAAAAACTACAATATAAAAAATATAAACGTGACAATATAATTGCAAATAATGGTTGAAACAATTAAATACCCTCTTCACCCCTTTTTTAAAGAATTACTCTTTTTCCTCCTGCTTTCAGGACACAACCCCTTATTTCGTTCTTTCGCTTGAATGTGAACCTAATTAATAGAACACAATAAGAAAATTTTGTTAAGAATTTCTTTTTTTTTAATTAATTAATTTAACTGAAAATTCAACTGTTCTGTTGTTGATAGAAAATTGATCGCTTTTAGTTGAAAATTCGACAATTCAATTTTTCATTAGGAATTAATATTTTTTGGTTCACAATTCAACTAATTGATTGGAATTCGAACTAATTTGTTAAACATTTATTTTATTGGTTGAAGGTTGAACTATTGTGTTAAAAATTAATTTTTTAACTGAAAATTTACCTATTACATTATTTGTTGAAAATTGATCGTTTGTGGTTGAAAATTCAATATTTTGATTGAAAATTGAACTTCATTGTTAAAAATTCATTTTATTAGTTGATGATTCATAATTTGGATTGAAAATTGAACTATTTTGTTGAATATTCGTCTATTTTTTTGATGAAAATAAAACTATTCTATTATTGGTTGAAAATTGATCGTTTTTAGTTAAAAATTTAAATACTTGATGGAAAGTTGAACTACTTTGATAGAAATTCATTTTATTAGTTGAAAATCCATCTCTTTGGTTGAAAATTTAATAATCGTGTTAAATATTCGTCTATTGTTCTAATTGAAAATTCATTTTTTTAACTGAAAATTACACTATTCCATTATTAGTTGAAAATTGATAGTTTTTAGTTAAAAATCTCACCATTTACTTGAAAATGTTTGTATTTTATTAGAAATTTATCTTTTTTTTGTGTAAAATTAATCTTCTTGATTGAAGATTCAACTTTTTGATTAAAAGTTGAACTATTTTGTTAAAAATAAATTTTATTATTCGAAAATCTATCTCTTCGGTTGATAATTGAGCTATTTTGTTGGAAATTCAATTTTTTGTTGAAAATCAATTTTTGCAACTGTAAATTCAAGTATTCCATTTTTTATTGAAAACTGACCGTTTTTAGTTTAAAATTTAACTATATGGTTGAACATTAATTTATGGTTGAAAATTCATATTTTCGGGTTGAAAATTCAACTGTTTGTAGAAAATTCGTTTCTTTGGGTTAAACATCTCTTATTTTCATAGAAAATGGAACTATTCGGTTGGAAATTCATATTTTAGGGTTGAAAATTCGCCATCATAGTTCGAAAATTTAACAATTTGGTTAAAATTTAATCTTTTTTGGTTAAAATGCAACTATTACATTCTGTGTTGAGAATTAATATGTCTGCTTAAATTCGACTGTTGCTAATTAAAAACTAAAATCTTTTCGTTATTGAAATATCAGCTAATATATTTTTCGTTAATAATTGATCTTTTTCGATTGAATATTCAACAACTTGGTTGAAAGTTGAACTCCTTTATTAATAATTCTTTTTTTTTTGAATACTCATTATTTTAGTTGAAAATTTCACTATTAAGTTAACAATTCATTTTATTTTAATTTAACTATCTTTTTGAAAATTTAAAGATTTTATTAAAGATTTAATGATTTTGTTGCTGATTTAAATATTTGGTTGAATATTCGTCTTTTTGGATAAAAAATTTATATTTTTAAATTAAACTGTAACTGTCTTACAATAAATTCATTCATTTTGTTTGAAAATCCAACTGGTTTTGATTCAAGTTAATTCTTTTCTGTTTAAATATTCGACCATTCGGTTGAAAATTCGTCTTTTCAGGTAGAAAATTCAGCTATTTGGTTCGAAATTCGTCTCCTGTGCTTTTAATTGCAACCATTTGGCTGTAAAACCAACTGTTTGGTCTAAAATTAGTTAGTTTGCTTTGTTGAAAATGTAACTATTTGGTTAAAGAATTATATTTTTTGGTTAAAAAATTATCTTTTTTGCTGGAAAATTAATTTTTTCGGGTTTAAATGGCAACATGTTCGAAAAAAATTTGACTTGTTTGCTTGATAACTCAACTCTTCCATTGAAAAATCATCTCTTTTGGTAGAAAATTGATTTTCTTTTGGTTGAAAATGCAACTAATTTGTTGAAAATGCAATATATTTTGAATTTATATCTTAAGCTTTTCATAAGTTTGAATTCCATAAGGTACCAGTACATCATGTTTTTTTCCTAATAATTTAATCCCGCTCATTATTCCTTCATTTTCGTGAAAAATCACCCTATTTTCCTTGTTTTTGAGAGCTAGCATTTTGGGCTATGAAGTCCGTCGAAATATTGTTTGTATGTTTGGTGTTTTATTTAAGGTGAATTGCTAGTTTATAGCCCTGGATAAACATTTCAAGAGACTCTGAGATATTATTTAATATTGTGTCTCCTAGAATTTGGGAAACAAACAAAATTTAAAATACTAAAGTTTGATTTTTTGTAACGGTGTAACCTGAAAAAAATAACACATTCATATATGAATTGACTTCTTTATTGATAACAACGGTCGAAGAAAATTTCACAGTGTGATAATATTTCAATCACTGAACATAGAGAATTGTCAATATGTTAGACAGTTTTTCAAATGATCAAAAAGTAGCAAAAAATAATTTCTTTTCTAACAGATTAAAAAGTCTACTCAAAATTTTCAGCAGATACTAAATATATTTAGAAATTATACCCACAAAATTGTTCGATTAGACCAAAGTTCAAGCAAGAATTACAAGATTTATAACTGATCTTAATGACGTTTTTCGATTGAACACACATTGTTCAATCGCCGTTTTTAGTATGTAGATGTTAAATATTTTTTCTTTCAATATAAAATTTATATAATATTTAATTAATGTTATATCTAGTAATGTTAAGGGGGTTTCAATATTTTTTTAGCCATGCTAAGAAAATTGTATTGAAATGGGCTATATATAATCGATTTCATCATATTTGTAGGTACTTCTTGATTAAAAAATGTTGAAAACTGGGGGAAATATGGCCGCAAAACACGTGTTTTATTATTACTTGCGGTGAGAATCATTTTCTTTCAACGGATTATATAAAATCGAAAAACCAATAAGATTTCATGAGTATATCACGAACGATCCGTTCTAGAGTTATCATACTCACCGCAAGTAATAATAAAAAAACGTGTTTTGCGGCAGCGGCCATATTTCCTCCAGTTTTCAACATTTTTTAATGAAAATGTACATACAAATAGGGTAAGTGTACCAGTCTTGGGACACGTATCAGTGGTCGGACAATATCTTATATTTTATAGTAAGAATTAGTACAATAAACTATAATGGTGAAAAGTAAATAGATGTTTGCACTCTGTATTTATTTTGTGGTTATGACTTACTTTAATTTAGTTTTGACTTAAATAGCTGCATTTTTCATACGTGGGAGACGTGAGGTTTTCAAAAACCTTAGCAATTTCAATTTACGTATTGTATATTTAGATTTTTAATCTGTTCAAACTAAGATACATAATTTTTTAATTTATCCAGGGATCGGACAGCCTGTCTGACCTCCAGCGCGAAAGTCATTTTAGTAGTGCTTCTTAAGTCAAGACGATCGCCAGTCATAAGTTTTATGAAGTCGAATTTATCATTTACTTGTTTTTAGGGAAAGTTATTATTGGTGGCACAATAGGCTTTATAGCTTGAGCGCCAGAGGAGCTCCCCATGGGCTCCTCGCCTGTCCTAAAACTAACTAGGGAAAGTTATTATTCCAATAGTAACAAAAAGTTGTTTGTATCTTCGTTATTATAAAAATGTAAACATTGTCTTGAAATCGTATCCTGTCTAATCTAGACTTAGATACATCAATTTGACTTTTAACAAGTTTTTTTTTGTCAAACTTTGACAGATAGAGAAAAATAACTGAATTTTTGATTACGAATTAAAATAAAATTATATACGATATTTTAAATAGCGACAAAGGTTCGTTTTTAAGAGTGATATAATCATTGTCTTGAAATTCAAACCTCACTAACCTAATAGATACAATTTTACTTTCCTGTCCAATTTTTTCCATAATTTCACTTTATTATTATTATACCATTAAGCCATTTCCCTTTCGAGGTAGGCGTGACTCGCTCGGTTGGGAAGGAGCTATGGATTGTTTTTTTTAGATTGGTCTAGAATTTTCGTGTTATTGATTTAAATAACACGTTTGTTCCGCAACACTGCTCCGACCCAAGTTGCTGATCAATCTCTCTAGCGATCACCCCAAGTGAAGAGCTTCACAAGGTTGTTGTGTGAGGTTCCTTACCGGGGCCCATTAGTATCCAAGGTCTTTTGTTTCAGGCGTCATTCACACTACTCACATTCTTTTTATAAATTATTTGTCGCCACACTTTTTGTCCTGGCATACTTCTCTAGTTTCCTTCATGTCCATGCATTTTTTCATGCAAGGTCTCCTGTTTCTATGGCTTCTTATGTCTTTTCGGATCAAGGTTTCATTCACACATTCTAACCATTTCTTTTGCGGTCTGCCTCTCGGCATACTGCCATTTACTTTACTTTTATACACTTGTTTCATCAATCGTTCATCTTTCATTCGTTCAACATGTCCGAACCATCTTAACTGATTTCTTTCACATATGTCAACTAGCGTCTCTTCTGTTCGACGTTCTTTGAGGATTATCTCCTTCCTCACTTTGTCCATCAGTATTTTCCCTCACATTGTGCGCAGAGGTTTCATGCCAATCGCATTAATTTTACACTTACCCTTTTCTCGACAGGTCCATGTCTCCCTACCGTATAGCACAGTCGGTACAAAATAGAATTATATATGGCCATTTTAGCTTTTGTTCATATATTTTTACTTCTGAGAATGGAACCTCCTCTACCGATAACCTTCCGACATGCGCCTATCTAACATTTTTTTCACCTTTTCCTTCAAACACTATGATTTTTGTTTTATTTATGTTATTTTTGAGGGCCATGTTCTTCATGCTTGTATTTAGTTTGCTCAACATTCTTTGCAAGTCGTCGATTAATACTGCTCTAACAACCTTGTCATCTGTAAAAGCTAACCCACGTACCCTCACTGTCTCGAGATCTACACCTTCTTCGTTGAAGAGGGCCATTCTTAGACATTTGTCCATAAATATGATTAATAGCCATGAGGACATAAAGCATCCTTGTTGGACGCCTTGTATAATATCAAACCAGTCACTCAGTTTCCCATTTACCCTAACACTCGCTTTGCTACCTACATATATTGTTCTTATCGCTTGTAGGAGTCACCTATTGACTCCGTACTCTTAGATGACTTCCCAAAGTTTACTTCTATCCACCTTGTCAAATGCTTTTTCTAGGTCAACAAACGCACAGAAAGCTTTCTTTCCTACTTTCAAACTTTTTTCTGTGATCTGTCTTAAGCTAAATATTTGATCCGTGCATGATCTTCCTGGCATAAATCCACTTTGGACTTCCCATATCTTTTCTTCTGTTATTTTCATTACCCTGTTCATTTAAAAAGCATTTTTGATCAAATATTCTTACTTTTAGCGTTTTAAAGTAGTGCATTATTAAGCCTATTTGCTTTAAAAGGAAATCTGTGATACACAAAAATACTGTCCGAATATTGGAGCACATGCTGCCCGACCACTAAAAATCTTGTCCGACCACTGGTGTTTTTGTTAACTTTTTCCAGAAAAACGGTTTTAGGAACCGAGATATAAGACCATACTTGTATCCCTAAACATTTTTTTAAGGTTTGCCCAAATCCGCGCCCTCCCGCATACAATAGGGGGGAAAATATAACAGATATGAGATGAAAAAATTTAAGACCTGGGCACCAGAAAAAATAATAAAACAAAAAATTTATTTCATAAGGCTTTTAATGGCTTCTTCGTCACTAAAATTTGATGATATATATATATATATATTCGGTTCTGTTTTGATTTCGAGGGAATTCTCGATTGATTTTAATGGTTTGAAAAGAGGTTCAAAACTTGTCTTTTCTCTTATAAAAATCATGGCATCTTTAGGACTTGTTGACAGGTTCCAGGAATTAATTTAATGGTCTTTACTGAATTTTATAAAAATATTCGAATATTTTTTTGATTAATTTACAGCGATTTGACTTTAAAATTGTTATTCTGCTTGAATTCGAGGGAAGTCTCGATTGATTCTAGCGGTTTGAAAGGAGTTTCAAAACTTTTTTTTTCTCTTATAAAAGCCATGGCATTTTTAGGACTTTTGGACAGGTTTCAGGGATTAATGTAATGGTTTTCACTGAATAGTATAACAATATTCGAATACTTTCATAACTGATGTATAGTGATTTGAATTTGATGTTGTTATTCTTTTTGAATTCGTGGGAATTCTGGATTGATTTTAATCGTTTGAAAGGAGGTTCAAAATTTGTCTTTTCTCTTATAAGAATCATGGCATTCTTAGGACTTTCTGACAGGTCCCGCGAATTACTTTAATGGGTTTCACTGAATTTTATAAAAATATTCGAATATTTTTCTTATTATTTAACAGTGATTTGAATTAAAAATGGTTTTTATGCTGGAATTCGAGGGAATTCTCGATTGATTTTAACGGTATGAGAGGAGTTTCAAAACTTTCATTTTCTTCTTATACAAATCATGGCGATTTTAGGACTTCTTGACAGGTTCCAGGGATTAATTTAATGGTGTTCACTGAATTTTATAATAATATTCGAATATTTTTCTAATTAATTTATAGTGACTTGAATTGGAAATTGGTATTCTTTTTGAATTCGATGCAATTCTCGATTGACTTTAATGGTTTGAAAGGAGGTTCAAAACCTGTCTATTCTCCTATAAAAATCATGGCATTCTTATCACTTTTCGACAGGTTCCAGGGATTAATTTATTGGTTTTCACTGAATTTTATAACAATATTCGAATTTCTTTCTAATTAATTTATAGCGATTTGAATTTGAAATTGTTATTGTTTTTGGATTCGAGGGAATTCTCGATTGATTTTAATGATTTGAAAATTGTTTCAAAACTTGTCTTTTGTCTTATAAAAATCATGGCGTTTTTAGGACTTTTTGACAGGTTCCAGGAATTAATTTAATAGTCTTTACTGAATAATTATAAAAATATTCGTATATTCTTTTGATTAATTTACAGCGACTTGACATTAAAATTGTTATTCTGCTTGAATTCGAGGGAATTCTGGATTGATTTTAATGGTTTGAAAAGAGGTTCAAAACTCGTCTTTTCTCTTATAAAAATCATGGCATCTTTAGGACTTGTTGGCAGGTTCTATGGATTAATTTAATGGTTTTCATTGAATCATATAACAATATTCGAATATTTCTTAATTAATTTATAGTAATTTGAATCTGAAGTTGTTATTCTTTTTGAATTCGAGGGAATTCTCGATTGATCTTAATGGTTTGAAAGGAGGTTCAAAACTTTTCTTTCCTCTCATAAAAACCATTGAATTTTTAGGACTTTTGGACAGGTTTCAGGGAATAATTTAATTGTTTTAACTGAATTTTATAACAATATTCGAATATTTTAATTAATTTATAGCGATTTGAATTTGAAATTGTTATTCTTTTTGGATTCGAGAGAATTCTCGATTGATTTTAATGGTTTGAAAAGAGGTTCAAAACTTGTCTTTTCTCTTATAAAAATCATGGCGAATTTAGGATGTTTTGAGAGGTTCCAGGAATTAATTTGATGTTTTTAACTGAATTTCATATTAATATTCGAATATTTTTCTAATTAATTTATAGTGATTTGAATGTGAAATTGCTATACTTTTTGGATTCGAGGGACTTCTCGATTGATTTTAATGGTTTGAAAGGTTTTTCAAGACTTTTTTTTTCTTCTTATAAATATCAAGGCGATGTTAGGACTTTTTGACAGGTTCCATGGATTAATTCAATGGTTTTCACTAAATTTTATGATAATATTCGAACATTTTTGTTATTAATCTATAGCGATTTGAATTTGAAATTGTTATTCTTTTTGTATTCGAAGGAATTCGCGATTGATTTTAATCGTTTTTAAGGAGCTTCAGAACTTTTTCTTTTCTCTTATAAAAACTATGGCATTTTGAGGAGTTTTGGACAGGTTTCAGGGATTAATTTAATGGTTTCACTAAATTTTATAACAATATTTGAATATTTTTCTAACTAATTTATAGTGATTCGAATTTCAAATTGTTATTCTTTTTGGATTCGAGGGAATGCTCGATTGATTTTAATGGTGTGAAAATTGTTTCAAAACTTGTCTTTTCTCTTATAAAAATCATGGCGTTTTTAGGACTTTTTGACAGGATCCAGGAATTAATTTAATGGTCTTTACTGAATTTTATAAAAATATTCGTATATTTTTTTGATTAATCTATAGTGATTTGAATTTGAAATTGTTATTCTTTTTGAATTCGAAGGAATTCGCGATTGATTTTAATCGTTTTTAAGGAGCTTCAGAACTTTTTTTTTCCTCTTATGAAAACTATGGCATTTTGAGGACTTTTGGACAGGATTCAGGGATTAATTTAATGGTTTCACTAAATTTTATAACAATATTCGAATGTTTTTCTAATGAATCTATAGTGATTTGAATTTGAAATTGATATTCTTGTTGGATTCGAAAGAATTCTCGATTGATTTTAATGGTCTGAAAAGAGGTTCAAAACTTGTCTTTTCTCTTATAAAAATCATGGAATTCTTAGGACTTGTTGGCAGGTTCTAAGGATTAATTTAATGGTTTGTATTGAATCTTATAATAATATTCGAATATTTCCTAATTAATTCATAGTAATTTGGATATGAAGTTGCTATTCTTTTTGAATTCGAAGGAGTTCTCGATTGACTTTAATTATTTGAAAGGAGGTTCAAAACTTTTCTTTTCTCTCATAAAAACCATGGAATTTTTAGGACTTTTGGACAGGTTTCAGGGATTAATTTAATGGTTTTCACTGAATTTTATAACAATATTCGAATATCTTTCTAATCAATTTATAGCGATTTGAATGTGAAATTGTTATTCTTTTTGGATTCGAAGGAATTCTCGATTGATTTTAATGGTTTGAAAATTGTTTCAAAACTTGTCTTTTCTCTTATAAAAATCATGGCGTTTTTAGGACTTTTCGACAGGTTCCAGGAATTAATTTAATGGTCTTTACTGAATTTTATAAAAATATTCGAATATTTTTCTGATTAATTTACAGCCATTTGACTTTAAAATTGTTATTCTGCTTGAATTCGAGGGAAGTCTCGATTGATTTTAGCGGTTTAAAATAGTTTCAAAACTTTTTTTTCCTCTTATAAATATCATGGCGATTTTAGGACTTTTTGACAGGTTCCAGGGATTAATTTAATGTTGTTTACTGAATTTTATAATAATATTCGAATACTTTGATCCTTTAATAGTTAAAGGAATTCTTTTCAAAGTCAAAAGAAATCGTTTATCAGTAAAACTACTTCCGTTTTGCATTTGATGGATAAGTCTTTGAACAGTGAAACGATTCTATTGATTAACCAAAGAAATAGACTTAATTTCAAAGGACGCATTCTGAAAGGAACGTAATTTTACTGCTAATAGACTTTTTCTTGGAGTGCATTAGTAATTCATGAAATAGTGCCGAAATATCCTGGCTTGCTATTTTCTTATTTTAAGGATACGGTAGCGAATATATACATCACAGGCTGTGCGAATTGATAAAATAATGTTTCGAAATGGAGGATGTACCACATGGCTGTAAAAAGGCGATATCATCATATCCCAATATATAAAGGAAAGGGAGATAAAAGCAAGTGCAATAATTACAGAGGCATCAGTTTACTAAGTATCGTTAACAAAATATATAAAAAATACTTATTAATAGGATAATGAAAATAACAGAAGAAAATGTCTGGGAAGTCCAATGTGGATTTATGCCAGGAAGATCATGTGCGGATCAGATATTTAGCTTATAACAAAGTTTGAGGGTAGAAAAAAAAGTTTTCTGTGCAGAGAAGTAAGCTTTGGGAAGTCTTGGAAGAGTACGGAGTCAATGGATGGCTCGGGAAAGCAATAAAATCAATATATGCAGGTAGCAAAGCGAGTTTGAGAGTAAATGGGCAACTGAGTGACTGGTTCGATATTAGGCAAGGTGTTACACAAGGATGCATATGCCCTCTTAGACAAAGTCAGTAACGAGAGCTTCCTCAAAGAATGTGGTGTTAAAGAGACACTGTTTGACAAAAATTCCAGAAATTTGTTAAGGTGGTTTGAGCATGTTGAGAGAATGAAGGATGAACGACTGACGAAACAAGTATATTGAGGTGAGGTGAAAGGTGGCCTACCCAGAGGCAGACCGAAGAAAGAGTGAGTGAAATGAGACCCTTATTCGAAAATATATAAAAAGCCATGGAAACACAAGAGCTTGCATGAGGAAATGTATGGACGTAAAGAAAGCTAATGAGGTACGTCATACAGAAAAGTGTGGCGACAAAATAGTTTATAAGGAATGCGTGATAAAGAGTGTCGATGGTGCGAATGATGCCTGAAACGAAAGAACTTGGATACTAATGGGCCTGAGTGGAGAGCTTTACGTAATGACTTGTGAAGCTCCTCGCCTGGGGTGCTTGCTAGAGATATTGATCAGTGACCTGGGTCAGAGAATTGTGTCAGAACTAGCGTGTTATTTAAATAAACAACAAGGAAATTCTAGATTAATCTAAAAATCTATAGCCCCCTCCCCCTTATACCACCTTGTAAAATTTCCCCTATCACTTTTTTCATATGAACTCCTCGATCCCCGGCTAGAACCGAGTGAGTCATGCTGACCCCGAAAGCCATACGGATTTCATAATTCCACCAAGCGTCTCCAGGAATTCTTTCTACGACAACAGTACCACACACATCAGATGCACTTGGACCATGCAATCCTATATTATTTTCCATGTGCCCTCTGCATTTTTGTGACGTATCTGCGTTCCTAGTTTAGCCTCTCGTCAACTAAGCGTTCGCTTAATTTATTACTATATTCTATTTGCACTTCTGGTTTCTGCAAATTCCCTATTATTATTTGAGTCTGCTTCGAATTTTTAGTCCTCTTTCTCTTTCATTCTTGACTTGGGTTTTAGGTAATAAACAAGTCTTTTTCTAAACATAAGCTAACCAAATTATCCCTGTTACCATTCGTTTTTGGATCTCTGAAGTGACCTATTACACTGTTAATAACCCGCGTTGTACTCCAACCCGCCCATTCATATCTCTGAACAGAATGATTTTTTTCTCATGCTCGCAAGTATCTAGAATATCGTTTAACGAGTCCCATGAGGCATCTTTTACTTCACTACTTTCACCATCGACTGGCGCGTAGCATACCATAATAAATAGTATTCTGATTCGCGCTTTCATTCTAACCCATAACGATCTGGAAGATACACAAAAATACTTCTCGACATGCCGTTTTGTTCTCTCATTCATGATCAGACCGACTCCTTGGCTACCATTCATTATCGACTCCTGACCATAGTTTCGAGTCCATTTTCTATCTCTCTAATTTCACATCCCTTTTTCTTTGTTTCAAGTACACCTAAAATATCTAACTTCCTTACCCGTATTTATTCGCGCAATTTCTTTTGCTTAATATTATTTATACCTCTAGCATTTTCAAAACTCAGTCTCCATTCATCGCCTGAAACATTTCAGAGGTCGCGCCTTTCGTCAATCAATGTGTCAACCCAATTCGAGGCCATGTTATTATTTGTGTTATTCATTATTTCAAATGTACACCCAAAAACTAACTTAATGAGAGAAATGTATTCCGTGAGTATAAGATCATGTTCAAAATCAGTAGCTAATTCGCCATAAGGTGGTGTGCTAGTTATAACGTCAGTCCCACCTGACTTCGGTCATTGAAGGAGAAGTATGGGAACAAAACCAGAACCGAAAAGAATACAACCGGTTTTTGTTGTATACTGGGGACGGCACCAGACTTCATTATTCTGAATTATTGTGATCGTAAAAAATATTTACATAGAGTCGCGCGAAAAACAAACTCAGTGAATCAGGAATTTATATTTTATTTTGAGATAAAACAGAAAGAGCATTATTCGAACTATACACGGACAAAAATGAAATTGAAGAGTTGGATATTCATTCCACGAATTGTTCAATGATTACACAATTTTAGGAACAGATGCAAAAGATACGCGAAGGAATATGTGAAACTATACAATAATCATTCAAATTTTTTATCTCTCCTGCATAAAACCTTAACTTTTAATATTTTAAAGTTAGTGTATGCAGTTTATACGTTATCATCTACAATTTAAGTACGTCAACCTTTGCAAAAATGAAACTTAAGTATCCTAATAAATGTGTTTTCACCAAACAGAAAAGCAAGCATAAACTAATATACTTTCTGGCATCAATAATGGAAATCTATATGTCGTGTGTCAGTTTTCGAAAGAACGACGTCATAATCGAAGTACAGTTTATAGGGAGCTCGACTGAGTTTGCAGCAGCCGAGTAACCATTCCTGAATGCCTCAATAACGCTCGGGCAGTACCGAACCAAAGCTTGCCTTGCCTGATGCCATAATTATGTTTGGTGCCTCAAACTTTAGCATCGAGAGTACCAGATTGCAGAAAGGAGTTGATTGTTGCGTTTGAAAACGCGGGTTCAATTCTCGACAAAAACGTTGTTTCATCGAATTCGACTTTTTCTGTTTCAGCAAATAAATCTTCATAATTTAATGTGTGTATGTATGCACACCCTGCCGATTGAACTGCACTGAAACAGCACTCAAACGGCACTGTCCAGTGCCGTTTCAGTGCTGCTCGTTTAAAGCTACTCAGATTCCAGATTTAAATGCCTGAGTATGATTGCAGCGAATTAAGTAATTACTGCCCTTTAAACAGAATAATCTTCCCGTAGAGTTGTCTAACGCTTTGATATTTGCATACAATCCGAGAGCAGTTATAATTTACACGTACCTTCAAATACTTAGCAGCAAACTGAAACATCTAATATTGTTTTATTATACTCCTCGCTTAAGATCAAAAAGACAGGGAATTTCTACAAGGTTGAATAACTGTTACGCAGACAAAATTTGAAATTTTAACTTGTAACTGAAAGAATTTGAAATTCAAGGAATTTCGAAAGTGAAGTTTTCACCCTGCAAAGCACACATTATCTTGAATACAAAAAATTTCCATTATTTTCGAGTCCCTATAATTCGTTATGTAATTTGAGTACGGCGTCTTATCTAGTAAAATAAGTCAATCAACTTTTAAGGCTACGGTTTCTTTCTATAACACACTTAAATTTAACTACATTAATGGATTCGTAAATAAATGATACATACACAAGGAACAGCATTATCTCGAAGTCTCACACAGCTGACGGAAGTTGTATCAATCATTTCTTCGGGGAAATGGCATGAACAAATCCTCGAGTGTTTCGTCAAAGCTCCTGCATGTACTCAGATGCTATTCGCCCATTTCTGTTTTTAACTGGATTTTTCGGAAACCTTTGAAATATTATAGCATAAGATATTAAACAAATCTCAACGAAAGCAAGTAGGAACTTCTCAGTTCATGGCCTATTCATAACCTATTAAGCTTCACTAAGTTTGATAGATTATGTATAACTTAAAGCCTTTATAAGATAATGTCAGACGGTTTCATTAAGTGCAAAAATCCTTTATTACAAGTTGCTTTTACCCGCTTCTTTATCTTAACCATATATTCAGGTTTATTTAATAACAAAACAAAAAAAATATTTCTACTTGCATGTGAAGCGTAACCTTCCAAACTTTCTTCTTACTCCTGTTTCCTGTATAATTACTGCAAAGAGGAACTACACAATTCACTATTTTTCCTCTTGTCGACTTTTTACAGTTTAACAAGAGGAAATAAATGCAAACTTGTAAAAAAACAATGCATCACCTTCGTACTTCGTACGATTGCAGATACAGAATAAATATCCATATATATGATTTTTGTCATGGTAAGATGGCGGCCTTCCCCTCTGAATCAATCCACCCCGTAATGAGATGCCCAGTCCCCTACCTTCATATGTCCATGATAGCATCGCCATGTATAGCCAAAGATATAATACCTGATTATACACCAATATGCCGGAAGTGGTGGCGGAGTGGGGATAGAATTGTTCCTAGGGAAGGACAAATGTGAAGGCGCTGTCTTCGAAAATCTAGAGCTGTACGCCTCTGCCCGCTAAAGTATCAATCCCCTCTTAACAGTTGTATTGGGATAAATAATTTAGCGCAGGGGTCAGCAGCGAGGGGAAATTTGTTGAGTCCAGCTCTTTTAACACGTGTGGATCGCTCGCTTCGTCTCTCCCACCAAGAGTCTCTATTTTACTCTAAGGGCGCAGTCCCATGGAGGTAGATTAGTAGAATAGTGGAACAGTTTTGACCAATGAAGTGCCTGTACAATCTCTAGCAGTTACTTAATTGGTCAAAACTGTTCCAGTATTCTACTAATCTACCTCCATGGGACTGCGCCCTAAGAGTCCGTGGTGGTGTGAGAGATGAAGCGAGCGATCCACACGTGTTAAAAGAGCTGGACTCTATAAATTTCCCCTCGCTGCCGACCCCTGCTTTAGCGGGTGGAGACGCACAGTAGGCTAGCTCTAGATATTCGCCGACAACGCCGTCTACATTTATCCTCCCCTACTATCAATTCTATCCCCACTCCGCCACCACTTGCCGCATCTACGTGTATTAGGGCGCCTTTACACCTCTGCATGCATGCATAGGGTTCTAAAGTTTCATGAAACTTTGATCAAATGAAAAGTTTAATGAAACTTTGGAAACGTTTCAAAGTTTCAAACATCAGGGCGGGAAAATTCAAAATATGAAAAATACAATTCAGTATTAAATATAAACATTTAATAGTATCCCTTGTGTTTCAAATAATGCATACTTTTTGCATAAATCTTTTATGTGAATAATCATTCTCGTCGTATTTCTTATATTCGTCCACGTATAAAAATTGCACTAAACTTTTACAACACGTCCTTCAGTAATGTGCTGCGTAAAGTACTTGTGCCCACAGTGCTTGTGACGAACCATCTTGCGTATTATCAACAGAGATGGGTTGTTGACATGTCACTCAAGGTTTTCTACGTATAATACATAAATGACGTAATACACGTAGAAAATTGTAGAAAACTATGTATAATACATATCAAAGATGGCGGGCGTAATTTACGTGGGATCGGGCTTCAGATAGAGCATAATATAACCTCACTTAATGCAATTATTCTTATGTTTACCTTAAGACCTGAAATCTGTAGCACTGTTCCTATTCATTAAATTTTTTTCTAAAATGATGCTAAAGATAAATAAATCCAGGATAGCCAATATCCCATGGTAATACTTATTCATACAAATGATATTTAGAATTATAAAAATATTTTGAATTCTTAACCAAAAAATTCTAACTGATATTATTATTATATTTATATGATTGATGATACTGATGATTTAATAACTTCTGTTTATAATCACTATTTCTACAGGAATGTGTGCGAAGGATATAACTCTCGATATGGCAATTCGAAAAATATATAACAATGGTTCACAAGCGCGCGAACGATTACTTATAGGTTAAGATACCATGTTGTCGTACTTATACTCATGTTCCAAGTCCTCGAACGCGTTGCGGATTATGAAGTACAATCAACACGTATATTGATTTTTTATATAATTTGTTTATGAAAGTGATAAATAATGACTAATAATTAATTAATTGCTGTATATTAGTTGTTTCTGTAAGGCGATTAGGTATTTTTAGAATAACGAATTCAAAAATCCCGCCCACATAGTCACGTGATCCAATGTAAAATACATTTGTAGAAAACTAAGGACGTAATATACGTAGTAATATAAATGTCGAAAACCATGTAAAACACGTGATGTATTATACGTATTCATCCCTGATTATCAAGCTTTCAAGTTTCAGCCACGAAGTAGTATAAAGAGAGCCCACTCCCGGAAAATTTGGACGCGTGGATTCGGATTTAGTTAGTTTGCACTGCTCGTAGCGCCTCTTGCGGAAACAGGCATGCATGCATACAGATCTTAATACATGCAGACACAACATTCGTAAAAATCTGTGTTTTGGGACAAGCATGTGTGTGTTTAGTTACACCCGGCTTACACTATTGGCACCGCCATTTGTAAATCTTGTATTTAAACGCTTTTCTTCAAGAGGCGCTGCGAACGATGCAAACTAACTAAATCCGAATCCATGCGTCCAAATTTTCCAAAGGCCGCATGGGAATGGGGTCTCCTTATACTAAAGACCAAAAGACGAATGCATCAACTCAGCACAAAGATAGGCTGGGCAAGGCAGTACGCGTCCCGCATTCAGTGTGTGATTAACTACATAACACCTGGCAGGAATTTCACCGCCAAGATTCGACAGTTCGCCCGCGAACTGCAGGTCCATCATCACACATTAAACAGGTCAAAGCTGCTGACCATCAGCTAGCATATTGTAGACAGAATACGGATACTAACTATCTGACGCTAGGAGAAGTCTAGAGCGGATGGAGAGGTGGATCAGATGCAATAAACATTTTTTCTCTGATCCATCTCGACTCTTCAAAGATCCTCCAGTTACTGTCGAACATCCACCCCAAACCAGAGGAGGTCGAAGAATTTTGGAGAGAAGTCTACAAAGAATTATTAGGAGGCATGAAGAACTATTCCGCTCCGGGACCAGATGGTATCAAAGACTTTCTGGTGGAAAAAGTTTCCTTCAACCCACCAGCATCTGGCCCGCATTTTCACCTCATATCTAAAGTAGGAAGAGCCTATTCCGGAGTGGTTGGTGGAAGGGCGCACAGTGCTCCTGCCAAAAATGGGCAACTTAGCTGACTCTAAGAATTACAGGCCAATCACTTGTCTGAACGCACTGTATAAAATCTTCACAGATATCCTAAATAATATGATTGTTAGGGCAATCGGACCTATGTGACGAGAAATGTACTAACAACGTGGCTCAAAGAAAGGCGTAGCAGGATGTCGGGAGAACCTGCTCAACGATAGATGTGTTCGCAAAGACGCAGTATCCTACCATCGCTACCTATCGATGGCCTGGATTGATAACTTGAAAGCTTTCGATTCAACCTCCCAAAGACTTAGCATCTGTCTGTTGAAGAGCTTAAAAGTTCATCTGCACATCGTGGGGTGCATAGAGAGATTGATGCCGCTTAGGAAAACAAGATTTACTATTTCATCTGGAACGCATCGTGTGACAACTAACAATGTCACCTTTCAGAGAGGCGTCTTTCAGGGCGACATCATGAGCCTACTCCTCTTTTGTGGCAAGCCTGGAAATCGAAAGCATAAGGTCACTCACACCTAGCTCTAGGGTTTGTCGAAAAATACAATCAGGAGATTGGAATGGAGATCGGGTTAAAAAAATGCGCCAAGGTTTATGTGAAGCGAGGAAAACTTAATGGCATCCTCAAAGACTCTCATCTCGCCGACAGAAGCGCTATACGACACCTTGGCGCTGGAAAGACCTATACATACCTGGGCGTGCCACAGAGCCGCATTCAGGACTTGACATCTATAAAGGATACTCTCCTATGCAGATACAAATGTCTCATCCGACGGATATGGTCTTCCGAACTGTCGGCGAGAAACAAAGTGTCTGCGATGAACATGCTCGCCGTCCCAGTAGTACTCTATTCATTTGGAGTGGTTCCATGGACTAAGGACGAGTTCAGATTCCTTGATATCGGGGCACGAAAGGTTATGCACATAAACAGAAGCATGTACCTAAAGTCTTCGCGACTTTACATGTCACGCCGTCGAGGTGGTCGCGGAATATTAAATCTTGAATATCTCCACAACAGTATTCTTCTGGGTACAGCACATACAGTCCCAAATGGATGAGAAGATCTTCTTCAAATGGCCAGGAAGCACGAAGAAGTGGACGCTTCTGTATAAAATAGTGGAGGAGGCTGCTGAAACACTCGGCTTTGACTTCAATATCAGGGATGAACAAAATGCATCAAATCTTATCCAACTGGAGTACTTACTTCTGGAGGCCTGAATTATGAAAGCACATGAGAGAAACGTCCGCGAACAGCTCCTCGACAAGAGGATGCACGGCATCTTCTACAGAAATGTGAAGGATCAGTCGATGTCGTATGAGCTAACGTTTGCTTTCCCCAAATCAACAGAATTGAATTCGGGCACGGAGGGTTATATTTTGGCGTGTCGAGACGCTGTCATTTCCACTTTAGCATACCGTCGCCACACTTGAAGCCAAGACATTCCCGATGATACACTGAAAGGATTTTAGCACAGCAGACGCGCTACCTATAGTACGGCAGTTGTACGTATGACTTGGCACAACTGTTATACCGATTTTGGCGCAGCAGACGCGCCAAACTGATTTCAGTTTTGTAGTTTGTATAGAGCTTGCGCGAAAGTAGCACGTTTGCTGTCCCAAAACGGCGCACCAGCTATGCCAAACGAAAGGACAAGATTCGTCCTAGCGTTTAGCACTGCGCATGGGCTAGTGGGTACGTCTGTTGTGCCGAAATGTTTTCCGTGTAGCTGCAGAGCGTGTCATGCACACCCCGAGCATCTAGGCCACATACTATCTCGTTCTCAAACTTACGTGGGAACGACGTAAATTCAGAGGCACAATGCGACACTCAGAGTTATGTATTACTATCTCTGCCACTCTTACGGCATTAGCCCTAATGTCGCTCCGCCAAAAGTTCCTAGGGAAATAGAGTCAATTGTCGAAAATGAGAAGATCTGCATATACTGTAACTTTATATTCTCGACAATTGTTTCTGTTGCGCATTCGAGGCCTGACATAGTTCTTCTTGACAAAAACATCACAGCGAAGGAGAATAAAAAAAAAGAGAGGTAGAAAGATCTTATAATAGATTTTCGAAGGTTATACCCGGAATACTCTGTTAAGCTAGTCGTCCTGGTCATCTATACTTTTGAAGGTGCCAAGCTTTCACTGGTTAATAGCCTAAAAAGCATCCCTGCGTATCAAAAAAATGCCAAGACACTTGCGGGGAAAATGCAGAAGGCAGTCGTCCTTGAGTTGCTCCGTGACCTCAGGGTTTACGAGACTTTCGCCGGAAAATCATATTGAAATGCGATTTGAAGAGACATTAGAAGCCATAGAAACACAAGAGCTTGCATGAAAAAGTGCACGGACATTAAGGAAGCTAGAGAGGTATGCCAGGACAGAAAAGTGTTACGACAAATAGTTTACAAAAAGAGTGTCAGTGGAGTGAATGACCCCTAAAACAAAAAACCTTGGATACTAATAGACCCGAGTAGGTAGCTTCACATGATGACTTTGTGAGGCTCTTCACTTGGGGTAATGGGTAGAGAGATTGATCGGCAACCTGGGTTGGAACAGTGTTGCGGAATATATATTTTTTTGCACGCGGGTATGGCTTTAAGGTTACGAATCAGTGGTAGTTTCGCACCTCCCAGAGCACCTATCACAAGGACAATTACTTGTACCGAATATTTTGGGTACAGTCTTTGCAGCGCTCTTTTAAGGTTTTGATACCTCTCCTCCTTTTCTTTCTCCCTGGCAGTGATTTTGTATTCATATGGAGCCGAGAATTCGATCACGAATATAGTTCGTTTCTCGAAGTCTTGGAGAACAATGTCAGGCCGCGAGTGTGCAACGGAGACTGCTGTCCGAAAATCGTAGTTCCAGAAAATTTGGCACTTCTCGTTTCGGACAATTGACTTTTTTAGATGACAGTTGCTCCCAGTGGGACCCTGCGGTGGTTGTTAACCTTTAGTTTTTAATTATATATATATAGTTGAAAGTCTGTCATAAGGACAACCGCAGGATTTCACCGGGAGCAGATGCTAATCTTAAAAATTGCAACCACTCCCAGCGAAATGGCTGTAAAATTTCAGCTGTAACCACGTCTTACAACCGTGAGATGGGTGGCCATTCTGCGACGAATTCAATACGATGAATCGGCAAAAGTCTTGTGTGCCCTGAGGACACGAAGCGACCCAAGGACGACCGCCTGCTGCTTTTTCTCGCAAGTGTCTTAGCATTTTCTTGACACGCAGGGATGCTTTTCAGACTATTAACCAGTGAAACCTTGGCACTGCCAAGAGCGCCGATTATCAGGACGATTAGCTTAACAGAATATTCCGGGTATAACCGTCGCAACTTCCTCATAAGGTCTTTATACCTCACTTTCTTTTCATTCTCCTTGGCTATGATGTTTTTATCAGCTAGTGCTGAAAACTCGATAACGAACATGGTTCGTTTCTCGAAATCAAGAAGAACTACGTCAGGCCTTGAATGCGCAACAGATACAATTGTCGAGAATATGAAGTTCCAGTATATCCGACCCTTCTCATTCTCGACAATTGACTCTATTGCCGTAGGAGCGTTTAGCGGAGCGATATTTGGGCTGATGCTTTAAGAGTGACAGAGATGGTAATGAAGCACTCTTAGTGCCGCATTTTGCCTTTGGATCTAGGTCGTTCCCGCATGATTTTGACAGCTAGATAGTATGTGTCCTAGATGCTCGAAATGTGCATGACACGCCCTGCAGCTATCATCGGGAATGTCTTGGCTTTTTTAATCCGGACCTTCAGGAGTGAGTACTCGAGATGGATAAGATTCGATGCATTTTGCTCATCCCTGATATTGGAGTCAAGGCCGAGTGTTTCAGCAGCCTCCTCCGCTGCTTTGTACAGAAACGCTCCTTTGCCCACCTCTTCGTGTATCCTGACCATTTTGAGAAGAGGGTCTTGTCCATTAGCGACTATACGTGCTGTACCCAGAATAATCCTGCTGTAAAGATATTCAAGATTTAGTATTCCGCGACCACCTTGACGGCGTGAGATGTAAAGTCACGGAACAGAAGACTTAAAGTGCATGCTTTTGTTCATGCGCATAACTTTTCGGCACCCGATGTCGAGGGATCATAAGACTCCGGTGTTACCTGTGCTACATGTGCGCTCCGCTGCTGGTGGCAATTCGAAGAAGGTTCACCGCATACTACCCACTATATCGGTAAACTCTATCGCTTCCTTATCGATCCGCGACACGTTACGTTCCTCAATGATGAAATTCCTCACAACTTTATTCAATGAAATATCATGTTGAAATATTCTTACTTGTGAGACATTCAACTTAATTCTTTCCACCTCTGGCTCCGAATATACCGATGTTTAATTTAAACATGTATATTATATTCTCTCACATGGACGTGATAAATGAAAGTGCACAGTAAAAATGGTTGCTCAAAAGGCTTAGACCTTAAATAATTTAAAGTATGAGTAATTTTAAGCTTCATTATTCAACTTAAAGTATAAGTTATTCAAAGCATATTCACGTTTTCACTGTCCAAATTCAGAAAGTTTTCTTGATGTTACATTGATGTTACTTATCTTGAATATTTTATCTAAATTTTGAAGACGATGGGCATATCAGACTTTATTTATATATGCAAGAAAATCATTATTTAATTTACAAAATAATTTAAATGAACTGCTAACATAATAGTAATTCAACGTTTCTTTTCGTCAGTATTTTATCATTTATGTATGAGTTATTCTTAAGGTATTATAGTAATTTGTCGGAAACATAATAAACATTGAACTATACTTTGTAAAATCGCATTTATTTTACATAACTTTTTTTCCATATCGTTTTTTACCAAAGTGAAAATAATGAGGCTTTATTGAATGACGGCACATTATGTAGGTGAACATATTCTGTATGACTTGACCACTGCGAGGAAAAGTAAACATTTTCCACTTACAAGGGAAGGTCTTCAGGTGTTCAGCACCCGGAGGGTTTTAACCGGTCGAAATAGATTCCTTGAGGTACCCACAACAAAGTTCAACCTATCTTAGCCCCTACCTTTTCGATATTTTTGCACCCCGACTCTGCAAAGTTTTGAATTTTAACCATATTTATGCGGTTTTTCACATGCAGTTGAAGCAAATTTTTTTGACGTTCGTTTCTCCTCGTTGCAAGATCTTATCTAGTATTGCACTGATAGGTTATTATTTATGTTTTTGAGGATTCTCTACACGATTCTGACGTGAGTTTTTTATTATAACATCATCTTCATGGAAAATTTAACGTTTTAATTGATCAACTTGTCAATTCTACGATAACACAGGCCTGCAAATAATGAGGTCATGTCAGTTGTTGGATAGCGGAGGGTCATTCCCGGAAATTTTTTTTGCGTAGAATCCGAATCCGGGGCCAAAATTGGCCCGTCACTTCAGGATTTCGAGATATTTGCGGTTATGCAGAAAAAAATGTCGTTTCTGGCTACTTTGGAGGTTATATACAGAATGCAAAACATTTTCTTGGTATTTCTCTTCAGTTATATTATTTATTGTAAGTACTACTCTTAGTCTTTAATTTAAGAGTTGCAGAGTGCAATTACGGTAAGGTTACGCTAATTTGAAGTTCCGAGATATTCTCAATATGGTGGATTCAAAATTGCGAATAAAAATTTACAATAATCATTCACAATAACGAAAAATGTTTTTAGTTTGTACTATATAATAGTTTATATTAATATATAAATATTATATAGTAGTTCATATTTAAATAAAAGTTTATAATAATTATCTTATTGATACCAAATAAAATATTTGTAACTATTTAGAATAAATAGTATTCAATTTTGCCCGTCTCACTTTGGAATTCTTTTAGAAATAAATTTTTCTTAGAGTTAAACATTTATTTTAATTTTACCCCTTCCAATTATTATAACAATTTCAGGTTTCTTACGCAAAAGAAAATCATCTTTACAATATTTTATTATCGAATATAGGAAATTATGACCAAAGATATTATAAGCCTAGATGCGGGACGGAGTGTCAGAGTGGGGGAACCATATATATAGGACATCACATTTTCTGCCATATCGAGGTGCTGCCCTCACAGTACCACGAAGTCGAGCGCTGATTTTCTCGGTCTTCGTCAAATATGACGGTAAAGCAGTAGAAAGCTTTTTTAAGGTTAGAAAAGTTTGACATGTATCGCTTCAGAAACACTGCACTTCCGAATATAATAAGAAATAGCGCAAAGTCTAGGCACACTAAAAATGCATATTTGGAAAAAATAATAAAAAATTAATAATGACAGAAGCACTGATATGATGGTAATAAATAAACTGAATTGTGAGAGTAATACTCCCAAAAGATATCAGAGACCCTATATACACTGTAAAATTCTGAAAAACATTATTTTTTGATAAAGTCATACCTACTTGGTGCCAAGGTGTTGCTTTTCAAATGTAAGGGTTGGAGCCCAAAAATCGGTGTTGGTATTTTTCAGAAGCCTAAAAATCAGAGACCCTATTTACACTGTAAAATTCTGAAAAACATTATTTGTTGACAATGTCATATCTTCGTGGTGTCAAGGGGTTGCTTTTCAACTGTAATGGTTGGAGACCAAGAATCAGTGCTGTTATTTTTCAGGAGCCCTAAAATCAGAGACACTATTGACACTGTAAAATTCTGAAAAGCATTATATTTGACAAAGTCATATCTACTTGGTGCCAAGGGGTTGCTTTTCAACTCTAAGGGTTGGAGCCAAAAAATCAGTATCGATATTTTTCATGAGCCCAAAAATGAGAGACCATATTTACACTGTAAAATTCAGAAAAACATTTTTTTTTGACAAAGTCATATCTTCGTGGAGTCAAGGGGTTGCTTTTCAACGGTAAGGGATGGAGCTGAAGAATCGGTGTTGTTATTCTTCTGGAGCCCAAAAATCAGAGACCCTATTTACACTGTAAAATTCTGAAAAACATTATTTCTTGACAAAGTCACGTCTACTTGGTGCCAAGAGGTTGCTTTTCAAATGTAAGGGTTGAAGCCCAAAAATCGTTGTTGGTATTTTTCAGGAGTCCAAAAATCAGAGACCCTATTTACACTATAAAATTCTGAAAAACATTATTTTTTTACAAAGTCATATCTTCGTGGCGTCAAGGGGTTTCTTTTCAATTGTAAGGGTTAGAGCCCAAAAATCGGTGTTGATATCTTTCAGGATCCCGAAAATCAGAGACTATTGACACTGCAAAATTATACAAAGAATTATTTTTTGACAAAGCCATATCAACATGGTGTCAAGTGGTTGATTTTGAAATGTAAGGGTTGGAGCCCAAAAATCGATGTCAGTATTTTTCAGGAGCTTAAAAATCAGAGATTCTATTTACACTGTACTATTCTGAAAAACATTATTTTTTGACAAAGTCATATCTTCATGGTGTCAAGGAGTTGCTTTTCAACTGTAAGGGTTGGCGCCCAAGAATCGGTGTTGGTACTTTTCAGGAGCCCAAAAATCAGAGACCCTATGTACACTGTAAAATTCTGAAAAACATTATTTTTTGACAAATTCATATCTTCGTGGTGACAAGGGGTTGCTTTTCAACTGTAAGGGTTGCAGCCCAATATTAGGTGTTGTTATTTTTCAGAAGCCCAAAAATCAGAGACCATATTTACACTGTAAAATTCTGAAAAACATTATTTTTTGTCAAAGTCATATCTTTGTGGTGTCAAGGGGTTGCTTTTCAACTCTAGGGGATGGAGCTCAAGAATCGGTGTTGGTATTTTCCAGGAGCCGAAAAATCAAAGACTCTATTGACACTGTAAAATTCTAAAAAAACATGATTTTTTGACAAAGTCATATCTACTTGGTGTCAAGGGGTTGCTTTTCAAATGTAAGTATAGAAGCCCAAGAATCGGTGTTGGTTTTTTTCAGGAGCTCAAAAATCAGAGACCCTATTTACACTGTAAAATTCTGAAAAACATCATTTTTTGACAAAGTCATATCTTCATGGTGTCAAGGAGTTGCTTTTCAACTGTAAGGGTTGGAGCCCAAGAATCGGTGTTGGTATTTTTCAGGAGCCCAAAAATCAGAGACCCTATTTACACTGTAAATTTTTAAAAAACATTATTTTTTGTCAAAGTCATATCTACTTGGCGTGTAGGGGTTGCTTTTCAACCGTAAGGGTTGGAGCCCAAAAATCAGTGTTGGTATTTTTCAGGAGCCCAAAAATCAGAGACGATATTCACACTGTAAAAATCTGAAAAACATTATTTTTTGACAAATTCATATCTACTTATTTTCAAGGGGTTGCTTTTCAACTGTAAGAGTTGGAGCCCGAAAGTCGGTGTTGACATTTTTCCTGAGCTTGAAAATCAAAGACACTATTTACACTGTAAAATACTGAAAAACATTATTTTTTGAAAAAGTCATATCTACTTGGTGTCAAGGGGTTGCTTTTCAACTGCAAGGGTTGAAGCCCAAGAATCGGTGTTGGTATTTTTCAGGAGCCCAAAAATCAGAGACCCTCTTTACACTGTAAAATTCCGCAAAACATTATTTTTTAAAAAAGTCATATTTACTTGGTGCCAAGGGGTTGCTTTCCAACTGTAAGCGCTGGAGCCCAAAAATCGGTGTTTGTATTTTTCAGGAGCCAAAAATCAGAGACCCTATTTACACTGTAAAATTCTGAAAAACATTATTTTTTGTCAAAGTCATATCTTTGTGGTGTCAAGGGGTTGTTTTCAACTGTAGGGGATGGAGCTCAAGAATCGGTGTTGGTATTTTCCAGGAGCCGAAAAATCAGAGACTCTATTGACACTGTATATTTCTAAAAACCATTATTTTTTGTCAAAGTCATATGTACTTGGCGTCAAGGGGTTGCTTTTCAACTGTAAGGATTGGAGCCCAAAAATCAGTGTTGGTATTTTTCAGGAGCCCAAAAATCAGAGACTCCATTTACACTGTACAATTATGAAAACCATTATTTTTTGACAAAGTCGTATCTTCGTGGTGACAAGGGGATACTTTTCAACTGTAAGGGTTGGAGCCCAAAAATCGATGTTGGTATTTTTCAGGAGCCCAAAAATCATAGACTTCATTTACACTGTACCATTCTAAAAAACATTATTTTTTGACAAAGTCGCATCTTCGTGATGTCAAGGGGTTGCTTTTTAACTGTAAGGGTTGAAGCCCAAAAATCAGTGTTGGTATTTTTCAGGCGCCCGAAAATCAGTGTCATTATTTACACTGTAAAATTCTAAAAAAACATTCTTTTTTGACAAAGTCATATCTTCGTGGTTTCAAGGGCTTGCTTTTCAACTGTAAGGGTTGAAACCCAAAAATCGGTGTTGATATTTTTCAGGAGCCCAACAATCAGAGACTCCATTTACACTGTAAAATTCTAGAAAAACATTATTTTTTGTCAAAGTCATATCTTTCTGGTTTCAAGCTGTTGCTTTTCAAATGTAAGGGTTGGAGACCGAGAATCGGTGTTGGTATTTTTCAGGAGCCTAAAAATCAGAGACTCTATTCACACTTTACAATTCTACAAAACATTATTTTTTGACAAAGTCATATCTTCGTGGTGTCAAGGGGCTGCTTTTCAACTGTAAGGGATGGAGACCGAAAATCAGTGTTGGTATTTTTCAGGAGCCCAAAAATCAGAGACTCCATTTACACGGTAAAATTCTAAAAAAAAGCATTATTTTTTGACAAAGTCATATCTTCGTGGTTTCAAGGGGTTGCATTTCAACTGTGAGGGTGGGTACCCAAAAATCGATTTTGGTATTTTTCAGAAGCCCAACAATCAGAGACTCTATTTACGGTAGTGTACTATTTAGCTTATGGTCGATATTTGTCGAGAATCATCAGACCGGCAGAAATTTTGAAGAGTTTATTCTAAAAAACAAAATGTGTGACTGTGATAAATGAGGACAGTGGAGAGGATTAAGTTTTTAATCAATATGAAACTAAATCAGATATATAAATAAAACTTCCAAAAAATTCAAAAATAATAGTACCACGAATAATCATCTTATTTTTTCTGTTACAAAGTATATATACATTATTTATATATAATGTATCTAATAATGTATAAATACACTTATATAACTGTATCATATGAATATATTCAGGTATCAACGGGCCTCAGGAGTTGGAATATGTGTAAATTACAGTTTTTAATTTTTTACACTAAGATTCCCCAACATTAAAAATTTGAAAAAATTTACAATAATAGCTCTTCGGGAGACTATTCTATGGTAAAAGACTGAGATAGTACTTGAGTTTCATCACACAGAAAAATACAAAAAAAATTTTTGAAATTTTTGTTGAGCTTGAATTTTCCGCCAAAATTTGTTCGAAACAATCATGCACGTTGAGAATGACCGAAAGAAGTACTAAGAATATTTTCAGATTTTCTCTAAAGACAGAAGCAGAGAAAAAAACTAAAAACTAAAATATACGTTACCCCCTCTAACTCATCCAATATGGCTGCTAACGGTTTGAAATTTTGGAACAATTTTTTTTTGATTATATGCTTTCAAATGGCTGACTCAAAATTGGATTCCTTTTGGGGGCATTTTTTGCATGCTCATCTGTTATGCCTTTTTTGCACCTTACAATTTTTTAAACCCATCTTCTCATAATATGCCTTAACTAAAAAAATAATGAATATATTTTTGAGAAGATCCTGGCTTTTTCAGCAAAAAATCATAGCCGAGATTTTGTCACGAACGTTCAAGCGGTTCCATAGCGCAATTGGCTAAGGCATCGGCTAGGTACATACGGGTTAGGTAGTTTAGGTAGGGTTCGAATCCCCAGCGAGTGCGATTTTTCAACGGGTTTAAGCGTGCGATTATATGTGTAGGGGACCGTGCG
The DNA here is from genome assembly GCA_011634705.1 of Andricus grossulariae. Lineage (NCBI taxonomy): Eukaryota > Metazoa > Arthropoda > Insecta > Hymenoptera > Cynipidae > Andricus > Andricus grossulariae. Next base: position 20,374,278 of record JAABKJ010075445.1, on the reverse strand, counting down.
TGAAATTGGATTATTTAAAATATAAACTAAGTGCAACAATAATACGAAAAACCTTTTTTTGTCACATATCGTTGTAACACTGTTACGGAATTGTTGTAATAAATGCAAAAACGTTGTAGCACCATCATGGAATTTTTACGGATCGATTACAGAACAAATTTACATCGTAACACTGTTAAATATGTGTTACGGCACTATTACGGAACAAGTTTACTCTGTAAACATGTTCCTAAATTGTTCTAAAATATTTTTGTTACATATAACCCTGTTCCAGAATTGTTATAGATCTCTGACAGAACATGGTTCTGTAACAGCGTTGCAGAACTGCTACGTCCATGTGGGGACGCCATTACTTAGACCATGGTCTAAGTATGTTCTTATCCTGTTATAGAACATGTTCTTTTCTGTTCTAGAACTGTTACATCACAGTTATATAACAGTGTTTGCTGGGTATTATCAATAGGTAATGCAGTTTCCTAATGTGCCCAATAGATGGCGCTACCGTCGCAAGTTACCGAGTGTCGGTATATTATCATTTTGGATCCCTGCTTAGATAGCATTATAATGTGTGGTTCCGTGCTAAGTGACCACTGATCGGCAAAACAGTTTATTACAATCAGTTCGTAAAACAGGAAGGTCGGTAACTTTTTATATTATCAATTTATCATGTGTCGGCAAGGTAGGGAATCAAGGTACCATCAGTCGGTAAAACAGGGAGGTCGGTAACTTTTAATATTATCATTTTACTATAGTTCGGTAAGGTAGAGAGTCGCAAGCTACTGACACCAACATATCTGACACCATCGACCAAGTAAGTGTTCTGTTCCATGCTAAGTTATCAGCAGTCTGTAACACACAGTGAGGTTGGTAATGCAGATTACTGCTGCAAAATCATTAAACCCTCGGTCTGTAAAGCATGGAGGTCGGTAATTTTGAGGTTATTTTCCATGCTAAGTAGGTGAAACAGTCAAGTTGGTAATGGAGATTCTTGCAAAGTAAGCATTATGAGGTTCTGTTCCAAGTTAAGTTTAAGGTTCTGTTCCAGGCTGAGTGACAAACGTCAGGTAATTACCATCGTCCGTTAATAGTAAACATCCCCAGCTATAGATTGAGCCTCAGTCGCTACATCGGGAGCCTACCTTACCAATCGCGCGTAAATAACTGATGACGTCACTCAGTACTCCATGATAAGATTTTCTCAAAGATGTGACGCATGCGCAATAGAATATATCTTCTTTGCGCAGACTCTGAATTGAAGTGAGGGTAGTGAAGAGTGGGGACAGCGTCCTATAAAAGGTCCGCCTAAACGCAGGCTGATCATTCCGTCGCATCGTTCGATGCAAGTATCATCGAGCGATCCAGAAGACGATACACCAGGTCCAGAGAGAGAATCCAAGGTAAGTGCTGAATCTATATTTGCATGTCTTTTTGCTTGTAATATTAGTGCATGGCGTTCGCTTTTAGTGCATGATAGTTTGCACGGCTTTTTTACTTATAGTGCATGGTAGTATTAATGCATGGCTTTTTTCTTGTAGTATTAGTGCATGACTTTTTGCTTGTAGTATTAGTGCATGGCTTTTTGCTTGTCGTTTTAGTGCATGGCTTTTTGCATGTCGCTTTGGAGTGGGGGTGGTGGTGAAGGATATTGATCTATAAAAGCTGAGAAATAATTTAAGTTTAACCATTCCTTCATCTGCCTATGTGAGCGGTAGTACGAACAACAACAACAAGATAGAGACTTCAGCGATGATTGACGAATAGGCTAAACTCATCCCGATGATCGAGGAGGCTACGATCCTGCTTCAGAAACTGGGAAGAAAAGATGGAGCAACTGACGTCAGCCAACGATGGATAAATAAGTGTGATTATATTTTAAGGAGTGTAAATAATTTACATCGAAATATATGTATATCGTCAGCTGAGCGAAAAAAATCTGTAAATGTCGTCGAACAAATTATATGTCTGCGTGTCCAACTTGATGCGTTACTGGTATAAGGTGAATCTGTGAGAGATCCTCTTATTGATCGTGTAAGATGGGCTGATTGTGACGCAGTGTTTAAGCGTCGACTCCAACCAGGAGTAATTGTAAATATAGTTCATAAGGATATTAATGCGTTCTTTGATGATGCGTTCGCTTTATTTGAAAAGCACATAATAGACGCATTAAATAAGTTTGGAGCGATAAAAGTGTACATTGAGTTTGGTGCTAAATTTAAAAGAATATTCAACGATAATGAAAACGTTCAACTGAAAATATTTACGTCTAAGGCAAAAGAAATGTATTCGACCACTGTATTAGATGATTGGTTCAACGATAGAGTGAAACAACCAATCCTAAAGAAACTTGAAGATTTCCAAGAAACTGATTCCGAATGGAAATTACACTCGATTATGAGAGCGTATTCATTGAAATTAGTGTCATGTCACTATTGAAATCATAGTTAGCTTACAAGAAATAAGGAATCGTATGAACTCTTATGAAATCCGAAACGAAATCATATGAAATCAAGTGCAATCGTTGGCAAAGATTCGTCTGATTTGAGAGTGAATGGCCCCTCGCTTTCGAGTTAGATCAGAAAAAGAAATTTCGATTATTACAAAAATTAAAACCAGAAGATTTTAAGAAAGGTGATCGTAACTATCAGATGAAAGTAAAAGTGGCAGCTGCACAGTTGAGTAGTAGGATGGCAGGCAGCATTGAAAACTTTGTGACATGTAACCAGTTGCCTCTGGAGGCTTTATTTACTGCCGAATTCGTGGAGATAATTGACAAATTGTTTGACTCTATGAATGGAGCAATTCAATGTGTCACTGATGATAAACAATATAAATGTGGTGTAAGCAACACATCACCCCACTTGTCATTATGGGATAAGTTGATAAATGAAATACCTTAATGGAAAGTGTGGCGATACAAGCGTGATAAAAAAAAACCGATACTTACGCGTGGAAAGATGTCAAAAAAACTTTTTCGTTTTTAGATGGTTGGGTTTCGAATATGAAAGCATTAAATTTCTTATGGGCTAAATTAAAAGAGGAAGGATTCTCTTATTTGAATTTCCGCTCTTTTAATCAAGGTCCAGTAGAAAACTTATTTTTCAATATTAGGCAACACGGCATTTCGAACACCAAACCTACTTGTTTTCAATTTACTGCTGCGTTAAAAACAGTTCTTGTCAATCGCATATCAGTAGTAGGGCTAAGGGGGTGCTGGGCCACTTACCAAGAGATGGCGCCACCGTCGCAAGTTGCCGACACCAACAGATGGCGCTACCGACCAAGGGAGGGTTCTGTTCCGTGCTAAGTTACCGACATTCGGTAAAATAGTGAGGTTGGTAATGCAGATTACTGCCGTGATATCATTGTACCACCAGTTGGTAAAACAGAGATAGATCATTTGAAGGTTCTGTGCTATGCTAAGTCGGTAAAACAGTGAGACTGGTAATTGAAATTCCTGCTAATTTAACATTATAAGATGCTGTTTCGTAGTTTTGCACACGATTGAAACCCGAAAAAGCTTTAAATTTAAATTTATCATCATGAATCATCGTGAAAGTATTAAATCTATTATTAAAAAAAATTTTCTTTGATAAAAATATTTTAGTATTTTATTTTTAATAAATAAATAATAATCACCACAAACAATTTTTTCTAATTGTTTAAATTCAGGAATTTTATAGCTGTGGTATTTTTTAATTCAGCAATTAACTGTCGGGAATTTTCAAATTCGATAATAGAATGCGACGACTGAAAAATCCCGAAAAATAAATTAACGACACTGTAAACTTCCCAAATTGGAAAATCCCCGAATAATAAATTTTTCGAATAATAAAATTTTCGAATAATAAAATTCTCGAATTGGAAAATTCCCGAATACGAAAATTCCCGAATTATAGAATTCCCGAAAAATAAAATTCCTGAGTTGTAAAATTACCCTAACAATGAAATTCCCGACAGTTTATAATATTACCGAATTTAAAAATTCCTGAATTCAAACAATTAATTTTTTTATTGAATATTATTTATTTATTAAAAATATAATAATCAAATATTGTTGTCAAAAACATTATTTTAAATGTTCAAAGTATCTAAAGTGATTTGGGAATTTTTCGATTCGGGAAGTTTATAATTCAGGAATTTTATTATTTGGGAAACTGTGGGGAATTTTCAGGTGTCCCGAAAATTTTCTTTGACCAAAATATTTTATAACTATATTTGTAATGACTAAATAATATTGATTAGAGAACGATTTTTTTTAATCATTTAAATTCGTGAATTTTTTAGTGTCGGATATTTTATAATTCGGTAATTTTCGGCCGCGAATTTTATTATTAGGAAATTTCAAATATATGTCATATTATTAATTGTCCGGAATTTTACAGTGTCGGCAATTTCATTTTTCGGGATTTTTTAGTCATCCCAATATTACAAACTGTCGACAATTTTCAGTCGTCCCCAAAATTTTCTTTGATCAAAATATTTTATAACTGTATTTGTAATGACTAAATAATATTGATTAAAAAACAATTTTTTCAAATTATTTAAATTCGTGAATTTTTTAGTGCCGGGAATTTGACAGTGTCAGATATTTTATAGTTCGGCAATTTTATGCCGCGAATTTTATTATCAGGTAATTTTAAAAATCGGTAATATTACCGTCAGAAATTTTTTTTCTGAAATTATACAGTGTCGGGAATCTTATTTTTCGGGATTTAATAGTCATCCCTTTCAAACAATTAAATAACAATGAAACAAGTTCAAAAGTATGGATTATTTTTGCTAACCTATAGAAGAAATAAAATTACCTTCAAATGGAAAATTAATAAAAATTGAAATTATTTATGATAAAGGGTATTCCGAAAAAGGGTGTTTTTGTGCTTTTGCGTAATGCCCGAGATATATAACAATTCTGAGCGCGGCTAGCACGTTTATAGCGGCATCCAATTAGCTTTGCGACGGTCGATCGGGAATAACCGGCACCGGTTGCGCTCTCAGACGGCCCTCAGTTGCTTCCCCGTTCGCATATATACATACGTATATGTCCAGATCAATTGTACATTATATCGCGGTTAAAATGCTGAGACTCTACGTTCCCAGTCTACAGGTCGATCCACAAAAAAAAATTTTGTGACACACAATTCTTGCAGTAAAAAAACGCCAATGAATGAAATCTAGGGCAGTCCTAACTTCGAAATTCCTAATTGGGGGTGACCAAAAAATTTCAGGGCATTCCAAAAATGGGAAAATTCTAATGCTGGGGAAATAAATTTCGAGGTGTTTCCCAGGTGAGAAAGTTATATATATATAGTTTATATATAATGGACAAGACAATGATATTTTTCATTTGTTTCATAAATTTTCCTGTGTGAAACAAATTAAAAATATCAGTGTTTTGTCCACTATATATTAGGGTGGTTCTCGAAAAACTTTCATTTTATTTTTCGGCGACCGTATCGTGACTGTTTCTCTGGGAATATCTTATGAATAAAAATTGTAGCTACTACAAAGGACAAAAACTTTCATTTTGTGTCCCATCAAAAAAAATTACTTGGCGCCGGTAAAAGGCATAAAAAGTACGGTTTCTTAAAAAGAGATAAATATAAGAACATAATTGTACCTCTAAACATTTTCTGTGAGGATTGCCAAAATTCTGAGATCTTCCCCACACAATAGGGAAAAAAACATATAATAAATATGAGACAAAAAATTAAAAAAATACAAAAATACAGTGTTAGAAATGTTTGCAATTTTAGTATACATAGGCATATAAAATTTCCTATATGTTTACTAAATGCATTACACTTTGTAATTTTAGTATACTTACGTATACTAAATTTCTTTTATGAGGGGTTGATAATTCATTTATTTTTGGTTAAAAATTCATCTCTTGGGATGAAAATTTAATTATTTTAATTAAAAGTTGTTGCTTTTTTAAAATAAAAATTAATTCTGTAAACTAAAATTTTCAGATAAAAAATGTGTTTTTTTTTTAGTTGAAAATTCATCTTTTTGGTACAAAATTTATATTTTTAGTTGAAATTTTTGGTTAAAAATTCATCTCTTTGGTTAAAAATTTCATTATTTTGATGAAAATTGTTTTGTTTTATTTTTAATTTAAATTTAATTCTTTGAACCGAAGACAAGAAAATACTCAAATTTTCAGATAAAAAATGTTTTTTTTTTAGTTGATAATTTTTGTTTTCGGTAGAAAATTATTCTTTCTTTTGAAAATTCATCTTTTTGGTTTCATTTTTGGTTGAAAATTTATTTTTTTAGTTAAAAATTGAACTGTTTTTTTGAAAATTCGTTTTGTTTTTATTGAAAATTAATTTTTTTCCAACTGTTTCATTTTTTGTTAAAAATTTATCTTTTTATTTAAAAATTGATTTGGTTCGTTGAAAATAGAACTATTTTGTTGAAAATTCAATTTTTTATCTGAAATTTTCAACTTTTCCATTTTTCGTTGAAAATTGAACTATGTGGTTTAAAATTAATCTATTTTTGTTCAAAAATTCATCTCTTCGGTTGAAAACTTCATTATTTGAATACAAATTTGTTGCTTTTTTTAATAAAAATTAATTCTTTGAACTAAAATTTTCAGATAAAAGACGTTTTTTTTAGTTGAAAATTCATCTTTTTGGTTAAAAATTTATCTTTTCAATTGATAATTGAACTATTTTTTGAAAATTCCATTTTTTACCTGAAATTTTTCATTTTCCATTTTTCGTTGAAAATTTATTTTTTTAAATTGGAATTTCATTTCTATAGATAAAAATTTAACAAAATTTTCCCTTTTCAGTTGAAAATTGAACTATTCTGTCGAAAATTCATCTATTTTAATAAAAAATTATTCTTCTTGTATGAAAATTAATCTACTTTACCATAAAAATTCCTTTCCTTTCAAGTTATTGAAATAAAAAAATTAGACCCACAGTATGCAGACATCTTGGATTTGTCCACCTAAGCGCACTGCGCATGCGCGAATTGCCTGATGTCACTTGTGCTCCCAATTTGGCTCCCCAACTGCACTGCGCATGCGTCGCAGCGGCAGCCTCATTAGCTGTAAATGGCGCGCTTTTTTGAAACTATTACATGTGTGAATCAATTTTTTATGATAAATCATAATTGCGGAAATAATAGAAATTAATTTTCAGTTCACAAAATAGCCTTTTAGAGAGCAAGGTGAAATAATTATTTGTTTGCTCTCTTCACAAATACATGATTGATTTTAAATTAATAGGAAGGAATAATTTTTTCATCAATTTGAATTTTAAATCATTCATAACATTTTTTTGTACTTTATGATTATTACATATTGTAAAAAATTGATTTGCGTATTTAGTCATTTCAAATAAGCGCGCGAACAATATCCAATCAGGCGGCTCGTGCGACGCATGCGCAGTTTGGCCGGGGTGCCAAAATGGGAGCACTGCTCCTGTGCAGTGCTCCCAACGCGGGCACCTTGCACTACTGCGCATGCGATGCATAAGGCGCTTCATAGGTTGCCGTTCGCGCGCTTATTTGAAATGTTAAAAAATACAATTTTTTTCACTCATTATTAATAATTAGGAATAATTATATTTTAACATGCTCAATTGGTACTTGGAAGGTTTTTAATATATTCTGAGCATTAGTTTGAAAAATACAACGAGTAGTCAGTAAATAAAAAATATCATGTTATGTAATGTAATCTTTTTTCATTTTTTAAATTATTTTTATCCAATTTATGCTTTTAAAATGTTATATATCAATGAGAATGGATATGCAAATTTTATTCATAATTTAATTAACAATAAATCAAAAAAGTGTATTTTTGAACATTTCAAATATACGCGCGAACGGCAGCCAATGAAGCGCCTCATGCATTGCATGCGCAGTAGCCCAAGGTGCCCACGTTGGAAGCACTGCTCCTGTGTTTTCATGAGTCCATGATCTGTTTTGATGTTGCACGTGCTAGCAAGGAGTGCACAGTTTTTCCCAGTTTTTATTCAATCTCAGGGTATTTATGATAGCTTTAGCCGTGATTTCGATATTTTAAACATTAATTTAATTTCCCTTTATAATGGGGGTTTACGATTTTGCGGAATCGAAGTACAACATTGGCAGTTCCAGTTTCTCGAAGCTTGCTCCGAAACGTGCAACAATTGTGACACTCAACGAGAAACCAAACAAAGTACAAAAGCAGGAGGAAAACCAACATTCGCAGGGAGAACTTCGAAGTGAGGCAAGCATTGAACTTCACAAGGAGAGGAAATCATTGCCAGTTCATATACACAGAAAAGGGTAAATATTGTCAACTAATTTTTAGGTTAGATTTCGAGTTTAAACATATTTTGGTCTGAAAAAAACAAACAAACAGGGTGGCGACTTGAATGGGAAACTGGGAATTTAATTAAAAACCCGGGAATTTACTTCTGGTAGCAGTAAAATTGAAGTATTCATTATTTTATCTAATTTTGGGCAATTTAGATTTGACAGGGAGTTGACAAAAAGAAATAGAACTTCACTTGGGACGGGTAATTTTTTACGAATGGGAATTTTTAAAAAGAATTATAATTCGGATTTAGAAGAAAGGAATTTAAAAAATCCCTGACAATAAAAATAGAATTTTTTTTGCAACAAGATACATGAATTTTCAACGAAATAGTTGATTTTTAAGTTAAAGAAGACAAATTTTCAATCAAATAGTTGAATTTGAATTTGTTGTATTTTCAACTAAAATTATGAATATTTAACTATAATACTTGAATTTTCAATCAAAATTATACATTTTTAAACAATAAGAATAATATTTCAATTTGAACTAAAAAAGTCATCAAACCGAAAATGTAATAGTTACATTTTTACTTTTAAAAAAACTGATTTTCAACCTAACTGATGAATTTTTAACTAAAATGATGAATCTTCAACTGGAATAGTTGAACTTTATACCAAAAAGATGAATTTTCAACTAAAATTATGAATATTTAACTGGAATACTTGAATTTTCAACCAAAATGATGCATTTTTAAACAATAAGATTAATTTTCACACAAAAAGATTAATTTTCTTACAAAAAATACAATTTTTCAACAGAAAAATTTAAATTTTTAATGAAATAGTTGGATTTTAATTTAAAGAAGACAAATTTTCTATCAAATAGTTGAATTTAAACTAAAAAAAGTCATTCTTAAACCGAAAATGAAATAGTTCCATTTTTAGTTTAAAAAAAAAACTAATTTTCAACTCAAATGATGAATCGTCAGCTGGAATAGTTTTTTTTTTAAACCAAAAAGATGAATTTTCAACTAAAATTATGAATCCCTGACTTAAAACAAAATTCCTCAATTAAAAAAAAATTCCCTGACTTTAAAAAAAATTCCTTGATTAAAAAAAAAAAATCCCTGACTTTAAATAAAATTCTCTGACTCAAAAAAATTCCCTGACTTTAAGAAAAATTGCCTGACTCTAAAAGAAATTGGTTGACCTTAAAAAAATCTTCAACTTTAAAAAAATTCCTTCATTTTAAATGAAATTCCGTGATTATCAACAAAATTACCTGAGTTTAAAAAAATTCCCTAACTTACAAAAATTCTTTAATACAAAAAATATTCCCTGACTTTATAAAGAATTCCGTGACTTAAAAAAAATTCCTTGATTTAAAATAAAATTCCCTGACTTAAATAAAATTCTCTGACTCAAACAGAATTCCCTGATTAAAACAAAAATCCCTGACTTTAACAAAAATTCCTTATTTTAAAAGAAATTCCCTGACTATAAAAAAATTACCTGAGTTTAAAAAAAATCCCTGACTTAAAACAAAATTCCTCAATTAAAAAAAAATTCCCTGACTTTAAAAAAAATTCCTTGATTAAAAAAATATCCCTGACTTTAAATAAAATACTCTGGCTTAACAAAAATTCCCTGACTCTGAAAAAAATTCCCTGACAACTCAAGATTTGTCTAGGTTTTCCAGATGAGTAGACACCCTGAATAAAATACTGACCTGCAGGAATAATAATTTACAAGTTTGTCGTCTACAGGAAGATTAAAGAGTTGGCGAAATTTAAAAGACACAGTTTTAAAAGCTTGCGGATCTTCTTCTGTAATAAAAGAAACGTCATTGCAGCAACGTTTTTCTTTTGAAAATTAAATCAAATATCCCAGAGAGTTAAAAATAAAAATCATTACCATCTGCAAATTGATTATCCGGCACGTTGTTTGCTATAACCGATTGAATTTTGGTACATACAAAGTTTGTTACATCTTCCTCGTTTTCAAAAGATTTCAAGGTATCCAATAAATTCTCGTTGAGCCATTTCCAGTCTTTTAAAATCTCCTCGTGTGTTAAAGAACATGCCACTACTGAAATACATAAATATATATATTTTTTTAAATTTTTATTCTTGAATTTGCCAAACTCAAGCTTGGAAAATAGAAAATTAAAAATAAAGTTTCTTTGGATTAGTGTAAATTGAATGAAAATTACCCCAATATACTTCAGACGTTGGTGTTTGGTGCAGAATTCTAAAAGGTGGTGGTTTTGTGTCAAAAACACTATCCAAAGTTCCCACCAAAATAGAGGTGAGTCCTTTCGTTTTTCCATGGCCCTTACGTCGTTGCAAAACGAAATATACACTTTCTTGTTCCGTTATCCTGTAGAGAGTAAAATTAAAATAATTTTTAGTTAACAATTAAAAATATATGAAGTTTCAACCAAATAGTGGAATTTTCAACCAAGAAAGATCAATTTTCAATCAAATATTTGAATTTTTAATTAAAAAAACATCACTTTTCAACTAAAAATTGAATAGTTAAATTTACAGTTGAAAAAATTAATTTTCCACAAAAAAAGGCAACAAATTTCCAACCGAATTGATGCATTTTCAACTAAAAAATATGAATTTTCGACAGAAAATAGAACATATTAATTTCCAGTTAGAAAAATCAATTTTCAACAACAACAAAAAAAGTAATTATCAACAAAATAACTAAACTTTCAAACAAAGAAACGAGTTTTCGACTCAATAGATGAATTTCAATTGAACAGACCAATTTTCGACGAAATACATTAACTTTCAACTAACAAAGATGAATTTTCGACCAAAAATAGAATATTTTAAAATTCAGTTGGAAAAATAAATTTTCAACCAAAATAAAAAAAGTAATTTTCAACAAAATAGTTAAATTTTCCACCAAAGAAATGAATTTTCAACCTAAAAGTTGAATTTTCTACCAACAAGACAAATTTTCAGTCAAATATTTGAATTTTCACCTAAAAAAAGATTACTTTTTAACGAAAAATTGAATAGTTGAATTTTCATTTACAAAAAAATTAATGCTCAACCAAAGAAATTAAAAAGTAAAAGTAAAGTAAAAAAGTAAACACAAAGAAATTATTTTAATCTAAACAAAGGCGAATTTTCAACAAACTAGTTCAATTTTCAACCAAAGAGACGAATTTTCAATTAAAAATTAAACAACCTTAAAGTTGCAATCAAACAGTGGAATTTTCAACTAAAAAATATAAATTTTTTAGTCAAAAATGTAACAATTAAATTCTAAGTCCAGAAAATTAATTTTCAACAAAAGGAAAATAATTTTTTCAACAAAATAGTTACATTTTCAACCAAGTGATGAATTTCCAACTGAAAAAAAATCAGTTTTCAACCGAAAGTGGAAGAGATAAATTTTCAGTTAAAAAAATATTTAAAAAATAAAAAAGAAAGAATTTTAATCAAAATGACGAATGTTTGAGTGTAACAGTTGAATTTTCAACCAACAAGATGAATTTTTAAACAAGAAGATTAATTTAAAAAATTCATTTTTCACCAAAAGGGCGATTTTTTTACAAAATACGTGAATGTTTGACAAAAAAAGTTTAATTTTCAACCGAAAAAGATAAATTTTCAACAAAATATTTGAATTTTCAACCAAAGATATGAATTTTCAACTCAATAGATGAATTTCAACCAAATAGACCAATTTTCGACGAAATACATTAATTTTCAAACAAAAAAGATGTGAATTTTCGACCTAGAATAGAATACATATTTTCATTTTCAGTTAGAAAAATAAATGTTCTACCAAAATGACAAATTTTCAATCAAATATTTGAATTTTTATCTAAAAAAGATCACTTCTCAACCAAAACTTGAATAGTTAAATTTTCAATTTAAAAAAATTAATGTTCAACAAAAATTATGAAATATTTAATTGGAATAGTTACATTTTCAGTAAAAAAGATTAATAATTTAAAAAAAAAATCAACTCAAATGAATTTGCAACTATCTTTGACTGAGATAAATGAATTTCAACAAAAAAAATCATTTTAATCTAAAAAAAGGCGAATTTTCAACAAATTAGTTCAATTTTGAATCAAAGAGACAAATTTTCAATTAAAAATTAAAAATACATGAAGTTTTAATCAAACAGTTGAATTTTCAACTTAAAAATATTAATTTTTTAGCCAAAAATGTAATAGTTAAATCCTCAATCAAGAAAATTAATTTTCAGCAAAAAGAGACGAATATTTTCAACCAAACAGATCAATTTTCAAACAAGAAGATTAATTTAAAAAAAAAGATTTATTTATAACGAAAAAGACGATTTTTTAACAAAATACATGAATTTTTAACAAAAAAGTTGAATTTTCAAATAAAAAAAGATAAATTTGCAACCAAATATTTGATTTTTCAATTAAAAAAGATCACTTTTCATGCAAAAATGAAATGGTTAAATTTTTAGTTGAGAAAATTAATTTTCCACAAAATATTATTATTAATATTAATTATTATATTATTATTAATATTAATTATTATATAATTATTATTCAGTCTGACCAAAAAATATAATAGTTGATGTATTAGCCTAACAAATACTTTAATTTAAAATAAAAAATTCAAAAAAAAAATCCGTTAAATTCAACCAAAAAAGACGAAAGATTCAGTCTGACCAAAAAATATAATAGTTGATGTATTAGCCTAACAAATACTTTAATTTGAAATAAAAAATTCAAAAAAAAAATCCTTTAAATTCAACCAAAAAAGACGAAATTCAACAATCTAGTTAAATTCTCATGGTTAAATTCAACCAAAAAATACGAAATTCAACAATCTAGTTAAATTCTCAACCAAAAACACGTTAATTTTAAAACAAAAAGTTAATTTTTAAAATAAATAGTTGAATTTTCAAATAACCAGTTAAATAAGTGGACAAATCCACAAAATTTTTGTTGGTTAAACCAGAGAATATGGTTATTATTCTCTCTAATTAAAAATTGGACGAAACGTAGAAATTTTTTTGAAAAAACGCGAGTTTTTATCTCTATTTCAAGAGAAAATTGCTAAAAACAATAATAAATTGTTTAAACAATCGATTTGGACATCTAATTATCAGTATAAAGTAGTATTTTATGTATTAGAAACAATTTGCATTTTGAAAAACTTAAAAAAATCATAATTAACGCCAAAAACTCGCAAGACCCGTTTTTTCACTTCTGGGGTTTTTTCTGGGACCCTATAAAACAGACTTATGGGGATGATATATTGGAAAGTAATATTTTATTCGTATTCTATGGATAATTATCAAGATAAATGTTGAGTTTCAACTCGATGCAGCTAATATTGAGGATTATGAATAAAATTTAAAAACGTATTTTTTTCTTATGGGAAATACGTGTTAAACTTCATGGGGCTTCCGCCACCTCTAAATATAATTTTTTTTTCGACAAAAAAAAGCATTGATTTTTGTGTAGATTAAAACAAATTTCCGGGTCTTATTCATAAAAATTCGAAAAAAAAATGTTTTGGACCACCCTATTGCACACCCATCCATACCCACGTTGTTACACGCCCGGGGTACCCGGGTCTCCACATCCCTTTTTTCAATTTTTAAAATAATTATTCAAATTGAATCGTTTCCTTATAATTTATGCCAATAAATATCAAAAGTAAGGCACAAGGGTTAAATAAAATTTATTTCGGAAAAAATATTGAACAATCTTTTCATACAGTCCCTTAAGCTTAAAGTACACTTAAATTAAATATTTTCTGTTATTAGGTCTACAAATTAATTCGGTGCCTTTTCTTTGATATCTTGTAACTCTTGGTCAAACTTTAATTTTTTTTCTGCCCTAAGGCAGTTTTAAAGGGGCGAACCTCAAACTTCAAAACACAATCTAATAGGTGGCGGCCCTGCGGACCTAACCTCAAAAATCATTAGTGAATACAATGGCGTCTGACATGGCATTTTTTTCAATTGAAGTACAAAAAGAATGCATTATCTCAAATGTTCCTTGTCGAACACCACTGAATTAACTAACAATTTTTGAGGTTAAGTCCGCAGGGCCGCCACCTGTTATATTTTTCTTTACAGCTTAAGGCGCTTCAAACGAGTCTCGGTTTCGCTTGATCCACTATACGTCTAAAAGGATGAATTGTTCAACGTAATATTTTTACCACTTAATCTAAAGGCAATTATACCGGTTTGGACAGAGAGCTTTTTCCGGAAAATGTTTGTCTTTTTTTGTAATTGAGAATAAGGTGTAACAGGCAACACCGACAGCCCAGCGTACACAATATTGAGAGTGTTGCCGGTTTCAAGCGAAAAAATTCATTTTCAATTATAAAAAAAAAGCATTAAAATTTTCCTTAAGGTGCTTCAAACGCGTCGGTTGTTAAAATAATACAAAATACGGCCCCTAGGATGAATTGTTTGATGTGATATTTTTACCACATAATTTAAAGGTTTATACATGTGCATGACCAGGGCCCTTTTTTCGAAAAATGGGTTTGTTGTTCTTTTTTTTTGTTACTTAAAAATATGCTGCGTTCTTATTGAAACGAGGAACGCCTGTTTCCCGTTCACTATGAGTACACTCCCGATGGCGCGTTGCCTGCTTCTAGGCGCAGAAAATTCAGCATGTTTTCAATGAAAAAAAAAAAAGAACAGGACCATTTTTCGAAAAAAGGGCTCTGGCCACACACACGTATAACCCTTCAGATTATGTGGTAAAAATATTGCATCAAACAATTTATCCTTGTAGCCGTATTTTTTATTATTCTAACAACCGACTCTTTGAAGCACCTTAAGGTTCGCCCTTTAAAACTACCTTCTGGCGGGGAAAATTTACGTTTGAGCAAGAGTGAAAAAACATAAGAAAAAGGCACCGAATTAATTTGTAGACATTATAAATTAAGATAAATTCTCATACAAATTAAGTTAATAATTAAAAAATAATAATTATAAAATAAAAAATAGTTTGAAAGAATTTTATGTGTGAATGATTTTTTAATATTGGTAAATAATAGCAGTAACAAAAAAATTATCGGTACGGACGATAAGATTTCTGAGAAAGTGTAAAATGGTTCAAGTTTTATTTTAAAAGGTTAATTTCAAGTTTTAGAGATTTTAAAATATGTCAAAAAAGAATCTGGAAGATTTTAATATGATTGTTCTAATTTTGAAAGATTAAAAAAATTATAGGAAAACTGAATTATTTCAAGGGCCGTGACTAAATGTACCGAAATTTCAGTACAAATTAGTATATTTGTCAGTACACTTAGACTCTGCCTACTTCAAAAGATATTCAGAAGTTTTAAAAGTCTTGAAGATTCAAAGATAATTTAAATCTTCAACAAATTTTAAACAAAATGTAGATTTTTTTTTAAATTTCGAATAAAAAGATTAGGAAAAATATTTCAAATGATTTCCTAAAATTTCGAAAAATGCAAAAATAAATGTAGATTTTTAAAGATTTCAAACAAAAAGGTTAGAACAAACATTAAAAAATTTCTCAAAAACGAATCTGGAAGATTTTAGGGCAATTTTTTTTTTTGGAAGAGAATTCAAATATTTTAAAACATACAAAGATTTCCGGAAAATAAATTATTTAAAAATTTCTTCCAAATTTCCAAAAGTTCTGAATATGTTTCAAAGTTAATCGAATTTTTCCTAATTATTTGTAAGATCCTGTAAACTAAAAAATTTGTTTTGGTAAAAATCTTCTAGTTTGAAATTTTTTTTTTTTATAATACTTTATCCCTTCTTCTTAGATCTCAAAATCTAATTTTATTTTCAATTTGAGTGTTCAAATCTTTTAATTCCAGAAAATAATAACTTTTTATGAATTCCAAGGAAAAAATTGTTTAAACAAATACGGATTCATTAAATATAAATATAAATATAAATATAAATATAAACATATTTGTTTGAAAATATGTAATAATTAAAAGATTTCACAAATATTTCGAAAGATTTCGCAAATATTTATAAATTTCATAAAGATTTCGAAAATTTCAAAGATTTCACAAATATTTCAAAAATATCACAAAATTTTGATTATTTCAAAAAGATTTTAAAAGATTTCAATAATTTCTAAGAATTTTAAAGATTTCACAATTATTTCAATGATTAACAGGATTTCAAAAAGATTTTAAAAAATTCAAAATATTTCAGATATCACAAAATTTTAATTATTTCACGAAGATTCAGAAAGATTTCACAAAGATTTTAGAAGATTTAAAAAATTTCAGATTTCAACAATTTCTAAATATTTCAAGAATTTCAAATAATTTCAAATAATTCAAAAATTTTCAGAAGATTTCAAATATTTCACAAATATTTTAATGATTTCGCGAAGATTCAAAAAGGCTTATAAAGATTTTAAGATTTCGAAAATTTCAAACATTTCAAAAACTTTAAAATATTTGAAAAAGAATTAAAAGATTTCACAAATATTTTAATAATTTCACGAAGATTCAGAAAGATTTAAAAAGATTTCAAAGATTTAATCAATTTCTAAAGATTTCATGAATTTCAAATAATTCAAAATATTTCAAAAGTTTTCAGAAGATTGCAAAGATTTCACAATTATTTGAGTGATTTCGCGAAGATTCAAAACGGTTTACAAATTTTTTTTAAAGATTTCGAAAATTTAAAAGATTTCAACAATTTCTAGATATTTCAAAATATTTGAAAAATAATTAAAAGATTTCACAAATATTTCGAAAGATTTCGCAAATATTTATAAATTTCATAAAGATTTCGAAAATTTCCAATATTTCACAAATATTTCAAAAATATCACCAAATTTTGATTATTTCAAAAAGATTTTAAAAGATTTCAATAATTTCTAAGAATGTTTAAGATTTCACAAATATTTAAATGATTTCACAAAGATGTCAACAAGCTTTACAAAGGTTTTAAAATATTTCACAAGTATTTCAAAAGATTTCGCAAATATTTGTAAGATTTCAGAAAGATTACAAAAATTTTCATAAAGATTTCGAAAATTTCAAAGATTTCAACAATATTTCGAATTTTTTTAAAGATTTAGTAAATATTTCAATGATTTCACAAAGATTAAAAAATTTTTTTAAAGATTTTACAAATATTTCAAAAAAATCACAAAATTTTAATTATTTCACAAAGGTTTTAAAAGATTTGAACAATTCCTAATGATTTCAAATATTTCAAACATTTCACAAATATTTCAATGATTTCACAAAGATGTTAGAAAGTTTTACAAGGGTTTTAAAATATTTCAAAAGAGTTCGAGAATTTAAAGGATTTCAACAATTTCTAAAGATTTCAAAAGTTTTCAGAAGATTTCACAAATATTTTAATGATTTCAGAAATATTCAAAAAGCTTTATTAAGGTTTTTAAATTTCAATTATTTCAAAAGTTTTCAGAATATTTCGCAAACATTTTAATGATTTTAGCAATAATTCGAAGATTTAAAAAGATGCATCAAATATTTCAATAATTTACAAAAGAGTTCCAAATATTTCTGAAAAAATGAAAAGATTTCACAAACATTTCAAAGTTTTCAACTAATTCAAAAGTCTTCAGAAGATTTCAAAGATTTTACAAACATTTTAATAATTTCACAAAGAGTCCAAAAGGTTTCATAAAATTTAAAAAATATTTCTTAAACATTTCAACAGATTTCAACAAGGTTTTAAAAATAATTTAAAGCACAAATTGCGCATTTCCAAATATAAATCATAGAAATCCAATATTATATTTGTCTCAGATATTAATTATATACCTAATAAATAATTAATTTGAAGAAATGGGAAAGCAGACGTCAAAAATCGACGACCTGACAGTCGAAAGTGCAGCAGAAGGTCCAGCACACGAAAGAGTAAAAATATTACAATACACAACAATGCTGAAACTCTACTCAGAAACAATTCAAGATTACAACGAATCTTTATTGAGATACCACGAAAAATGTACATCCTTATTACACCAACAAAGACTCTTGAGTAAGTCACCCAAAAAAAAATATTACAAAAATAATACTCTCAATTGTACATTTTTTTTCTCCTAGTCAGAAGGCAAATCACGAGTGCTGAGTTGGAAGAAATGATCGATGCTCAAGAAACTAGTCTTTTCGTAGATAATGTGAGTTTTTTTTAAAAAAAGCTCTTTTAAATATTAACTAAAGTACGGATTTTCAGATTTTAGAAGATATCCAACTAACAAAACAGCAATTATCAGATATCCAAACGCGGCACAGAGAAGTAAAAAAACTGGAGAAATCGATTACGGAAATCCGAGACATGTTTCTCGATGTCGCATTTCTAATTCAAGAACAAGTAATACTTTTTTCCTTAATTTCCTATTATTATAAAAATATGAATATGAAAATAAAAATTGATTTTTAATTAAAGGGCGAGCAAATAAACTGCGTGGAATATTTCGCCGGAAAAACGGTGGATAATATCGACACTGGAGGACAAGATCTTAAAAAAGCAAAAAGGAAAAGCGAAAGATTCAGAAAGGTATGCTTCCAAATAATTTTTTCTAGATCTCTCCTAAACAGATTTCTGAAAATACTTTTTTAAAAACTATTTCCTTTTTTTTCAGAGAAAAATCCAGTTGGCTCTCATCCTCGCAGTGATATTTCTAATTATAATTATTATAGCGATCTACCTTTAATCTACAAAAATAAAAAACGAGTTTGTGTAAATGGAAAATAAAAATTAGGCTTTTTTCTTGGCGGGATAAACCGCAGTTTTGAAGAAAGTAACGACGCCTTTTGCACTCGGTCGTTTTGTGTATTCGTCCTCGGTGCAAATCGAAAATATTTCAAGGACTTGATCGTAGCCTTCTCCGAGAAAATAGGCCGGCAAAAGGGGTCGTGTTCCTGAAAATATTAAATCGGTTAGAAAATTAAATTAAAAATGGAGCCGTTCAAAAACGCATTTTCAAGAAAATAGTTGAATTTCCAGGCAAGAAGCATTAATTTGATACCAAAAGAGATCAATTTTCAACGAAAGAGTTGAATTTTCAAGCTGAAAAGTCAAATGTTTGAGAAAAAATTACTTTTAAACCCGAAAAGGTAAATTTTCGACAAAAAGATGAATTTTCAATCCAGAAGGACGAATTTTCTATCCAAAAAGAAGAATTTTTAACAAAAAAGTTGAATTTTCTACCAAAAAAGAATACTTTTTAACAAAATATTTGAATTTTCAACAAAATAGTTGAATTTGTAACAAAATAGTTAAATTTTCTACCCAAAAAGAAGAATTTTTAACAAAAAAGTTGAATTTTCTACTAAAAAAGATGACTTTTTAACAAAATAGTTGAATTTTTAACAAAAAAGTTGAATTTTCTACCAAAAAAGAATACTTTTTAACAAAATATTTGAATTTTCAACAAAATAAATCATTACATGGTCATCAGAAACAGTTTTTTGAGTAATAAATTTTTGGGTTCCCAGCTATTTTCAATATTGTATTTTGAAGTTGTAATGGAGTCTTTGAGTATCAAATTACAGTTTTGTTCTAAAAATTTCGTGGGAGTGTTACTAGTTGAAATAAACATTCTCAAAGGATGGCCTTCCTTATGAATCTTTCTCAAACCACAACATCTTGCAAGAACTGTGTCTTCGGTACTTATATCAGTCCATCTTATATCTTTTCTTAAAAATCCTTTCTTTTTCCAATTGTCTAGAATCCTGAAAGTGTCTCTTCCTAATTGTTTTAACAAATTTTCATTCAATAAATCAAAGCTAGCACGATTGGAAACCAAATCCTCGATATCCCTGATATAATATAATTTGTTAATACAAAGTGTAATATTGCCCTTATCAGCATACATGCAAGTTATAACAGGGTTGTTTTTAGGAAAAGTTTTTGTTATCATGAAACCTTCAGAAATTTTAAGATCAATACTACTGATGTGCAAACTATTCTTGTCAACAAAGGTTGTTGACAAGTGTCAAATTTTGTTTCGGAAATCTTGTTGATCTAATATTGGAATTTTGTGTATACTTGATTCAACATCTTTTACTATTTTCATCATTTCTTTTGATGTACATTTTATCACATGGTAACTAAAACCTTTGCCTAATTCGAGAATATCTGTAACTAAATCAGGAATTTGAATATCTGCCAAATTCACAAACCAAGCATCCCTATCTTCTTCTTCAAAAATCTTGTGTAAATTTAAAATTTTCTCTTGAACATTAGTTTGTTGATCAATCAAAATACAAAGTTTGTTCTCATGTTTTTTATTATTGTTTGAAAATCTTTGAATAAGGACAATCTGATTTTTCAAAAGATCAATGATTTCATCTTGTTGTAAACATACTTCTAATTCACTTCTAATTCTGGAAAGTTTTACTATTAAAAAATGAACATTATTTGAAACATTGATCAGTAAATTCAACATTGAAGTTTGGAATTCTTAAAATTATGTTTGAATTGTATATTGCAAAAACTACTGTGGAAAGCGAAATCTCTCAATTTGTTATCCAAGAAAAATATATTTACAGGTAAAACATAATTTCTTCAACATTCAACCAAAAACATTTTCTGAAGAATACTGCCGCACCATAATTTAGCCTTTCTGAAGGCTTCAAGACCATATGCAACTTCGATCTGATTAAAAAACATAATGTTAAAAAAAGGATAGACCTCCAATCCAAGTCAGCTAAATTGAAATTTGAGAATTATAAATTAGATTAAAATCAATTTCAAAATCCCATTTGGCGTCCAACACTCAAGTAAATGTATAGAATTCCTGAAAATAAAACAAGAATCCAACGATCAAATTTTGAAAACCACCAAAAAATGCTCCTATTGCAATTCCTTAAAACAAAACAAAAAACACAACAAATTTACTTCTTTGGGCAAAAGTATAATGGAAAATATAATCTCAGGTATGGAGGAGATAGCGTCGTGATTCAAAGAAGAAAAGGAAAGGGATTTGGTTAGTTGCCTTCTCATTTTTCTTCCTTGTTCTTTTATTTTTGTCCAAAGAAACAAATTTATTTTTCATAGGAATTGCAATAGGAGCATTTTTTTGTGGTTGTTTAAATATGATCGTTGGATTCTTGTTTTATTTTCAGGAATTCCATACATTGACAGTGATTTTTTACAAAACTCACCTAACAGGAGAATTTGAGAGTATGGTTTATTTTAACTGCTACATATTGGCTTCTTCTTCACCAAAAAATTCTGTTTGAATTCAGGTTCTTATTTCTTGATGATGATGGCATTTGTCTCTCGAAACGTCGACTGTTGTTTGTTTACAATAAAGGATCTTCTCATCATCAAGGTCTTTTCTGTTCCGGATGTATCTTGATTTATACTTAATCTGAGAAAGAACTAATTCAAGTAAATTGCCTGAAAATGGAATGTTGCAATAAATATGATTTTTATGACTAAAAAATATTGCTCAACTTCTAAATAACACTTTTTTCTATTTAAAGTTTCGCCAATGATATGGGTGCCAAATCAACTGGTGGGTGCACCAGCCGGCACAAATGTGACGATCGACTGTAACACAGAGGCATATCCAAGAGCAATCAGCTATTGGATTTACAACAATACTATGGTGCTCTCTAACGAAAAATATACGACAGATATCGAGGAAAACAGTTATAGGACTGCCATGAAACTCACCATACGAAATCTGCTATATGGAGACTTTGGAAACTATCGATGCATCAGCAAAAACTCCCTCGGCGAGACCGAGGGCTCCATTAGACTCTACGGTAAGCGTTTTGTTCTAGCTGATGTAGAACCTGCATTTTGCTAAATTCATCTTCCTAGACTTGTTTTTTTAAGTAGCATAACGATTAACAATTTTTCAAATATTTTTAACATAACTTTATATATTGATGCATGGTGTCTACCATACCTGGAAAACCTGCCAAATCTGAAATTGTCATTGAATTTTTGTATACCTGGAAAAACTGGGAAATGTCAGGGAATTTTTTCGAAAGCGTACCTAATTTTTTTTGCTGCAATATACAATTATATAACGATGATTTTTTATTTGTCAAAGTATTTTTATATTAGTGCGTTCAACTATTTCATTAAAAATTCGTTTTTTTTTTAAATGAAATTAAGTGTTTTAACTGAAAATTCAACTTATATTTTTTGCTAAAAAATTTATCGTTTTTAGTTTTAAATTCAAGTATCTAGTTGAAAATTCCTTTTTCTTTTTGCTTGAAAATGCAACATTTTGTCTGCAATTTTTTCTCTCTCTTGACTGAAAAATTTTTCTTAATTTAAAATTCAACTATTTTTGATTGAAAATTAAAATATTTTTTGGTTGATATATCAACTACTACACTTTTTATTCCGAATCAACCTTTTTTGAAATTAATTTTTTTGGTTGAAGATTCATCACTTCAATTGAAAATTTATATCTTCAGTTGACAAATTAGCTATTTTGTTGAAAATTCGGTTCTTTTGTGGCTAAAAATTTATTTTTTTTACTGAAAATTCAACTATTCCCGTTGAATATTCCATCATTTCTGTAAAAAATTTATCACTTCGGTCGCACAATAATTTTTTTACTAAAACTTCAACTATTCTATTTTTAGTTGAAAATTGATCTTTTTCAGTTCAAGATTCAACTATTCGGTTGATTTATCTTTTTTAGTTGAGAATTCATGTATCTTTTGAAAAATCGTCTTTTTGATAGAAAATTGATATTTTTTCTCGATAATATTCATCATTTTAGTTGAAAATTCATATTTTTGGTTAAACTTTTGTTTTTTTGTTTTTGTGGGAAATTTCACTATTTGTTGAAGAATTCATGTATTTTGTTGAAAAACACTCTTTCTTGGTCGAGACTAATCTTCTTTGTTGAAAATTAATTGGAGCCAATCGCCTAACTTATTGGACGCTTTGCAAGAAAATTATGTATTTGGAGTATGAAGAGAGCAGAGGAAAATCGGTATGGAAAAGGCAATTGGTCAATAAGGACGGAAAAAGCTAAGAAAAGTAGTTAGGAGAAGAAGGTTGAAGTCAGAGTAAAAGAGTAAGATATTTAGAAAGAAGAGGGAAGTAAAATAGTAGAGTATGAGAAGAGGTGAAATGAGAGGTTAAGGGAAAGGTTGAATACTTTTGAAACTGAATTAGGCAATAGTTAATAAGAAAAAAAATTGAAAAGTATTGTGTATAAAAATATGGAAGGAAAGGTCAGAGTTCAACGGAAAGGAAGAAGATTAGAGTTAAAGATTGAGATGGAATAGAAAGGTCAAAGATTAAAAAAAGGTGACGAAGATTGGGGAAAGAGTTGAGGAACATAATAGAAAGTGGTTGCTATAGGAACAGAAAATGATGTATTTGGAGTGTGAAGAGATGAGAGGAATATCGGTATGGAAAAGACAATTGGTCAATAAGGAAGGAAAAAGTTAAGAACAGTAGTAAGGAGGAGAAGGCTGAAGTCGGAGTAAAAGAGTACAATATATACAAAGGAGAGAAAATTTGAATAGTAGAGTATGATGAGAGGTAAAAGGAGAGGTTAACGGAAAGGTTGAATGATGTAGAAACGGAATTAAGCAATAGTCAACAAGAAATAAAAAAATTGAAAAGTATTGTGTATAAAAATGTGGAAGAAAACGTCAAAGTTAAACGGAAAGGAAGACGATTAGAGTTAAGGATCAAGATCGAATAGAAAGGTCAAAGATTAAAAAAGATGGTGAAGATTGTAGAAAAAGTTGAGAAAAATAATATAAAGTGGTTGCGATAGGAACATAAAATGATGTATTTGGAGTGTGAATAGAACAGAGGGAAATCGGTATGGAAAAGACAATTGGTCAATAAGGAAGAAAAAACTTAAGAAAATGAGTGAGGAGAAGAAGGCTGAAGTCAGAGTAAAAGAGTGAAATATATACAAAGAAGAAGAAAGTAAAATAATAGAGTATGAGAATAGGTAAAAGGAGAGGTGAATGGAAAGGTTGAATGATTATGAAACGGAATTGGGCAACAGTTAATAGGTACGAAAATTTTTTTAAAAAGTATTGTGTATAAAAATAAAGAAGGAAATGTCAAAGTTTAGCATAAAGTAAGATTAGAGTTAGAAATTAAGACAGAATAAAAAGGTCGAAGATCAAAAAAGGTGGCTAAGATTGTAGCAAGAGTTGAGGAAAATAATAGAAAGTGGTGGCGATAGGAACAGAAAATGATGTATTTGGAGTATGAAAACAGGAGAGGAAATTCAGTATTCGGTATCAAATTCAGCATTCAGGAAAGTCAATATAGACAATT
This sequence comes from Andricus grossulariae, assembly GCA_011634705.1. Lineage (NCBI taxonomy): Eukaryota > Metazoa > Arthropoda > Insecta > Hymenoptera > Cynipidae > Andricus > Andricus grossulariae. The sequence continues at coordinate 20,349,777 of JAABKJ010075445.1, read as the reverse complement.
GGTCCATAAGGAAGGAAACAGTTTAGAAAAGTAGTAAGGAGAAGAAGGCTGAAGTCGGAGTAAAAGAGTTAAGTATATACAAGGAAGAGGAAAGTAAAATAGTACAGTATGAGAAGAGGTAAAAGGTGAGGTTAACGGAAAGGTTGACTCATGTTGAAGCGGAATTTATCAATAGTTAATGAGAAAGACAACAATTTCGAAAGTATTAGGGATAAAAATGAAGAAGGAAACGTCAAACCTTAACGGAAAGGAAGAAGATTCGAGTTAAAGATTAAGATAGAATAGAAAGGTCAAAGATTAAAAATGGTGGCGAAGATTGCAGGAAGAGTGGAGGAAAATAATAGAAAGTGGTTGCGATAAGAGCAAAAAATTATGTATTTGGAGTGTGAAGAGAGGAGAGGAAAATCGGTATGGAAAAGACAATTGGTCAAGAAGACAGGGAAAAGTTGAGAAAATTATAAGAAAAAAAGATTAAAGTCATGGGAAAGGAATAAAAGATACACAAAGAAAAGGAAAGTAAACGAGTAGAGCGTATACAAAGAGTGAAAGGCAAAGGTTAACGGAAAGAATAGACCATTTTTAGAAGATATTTGGACAACAAGGGAGGGAATAGTTAAAATGTATTGTGTCTAAAAATGAAGAAGGAAAGGTCAATGTGTAACGGAAACGATTAGAAATTGAAGATAAAAAAAAGAAGAGAAAGGTCGAAGATTAAAAAGGGAGGTGAGGATTATAAGGAGCATTGAGAAAAATAATATAAAACTACTACGATAGGAACAGAAAAATTGTATTTGTAGTGTATATGCAAAGAATAGAGAGAAATAAGAATTAAACACACCATTGGTCCCATAGAAAGGTAAATGTTCAAAAAATAATAAGGGGAAAAAGTTAAAAGTTGGGGAAAGAGAATAAAAATATACAAAGGATAGGGAAGAAAAAAAGAAGAGTGTAAGAAGGGGAAAAAGGAAAGTTTAAGGGAAAGGTAGTTTGAAATGTTTTCTAGCGAATTGAACGATAAGGGAAGGGAAAAGTTAAAAAGTATATTGTATAAAAAGAAAGACAGGAAAGTAAAAGTTTAACCGCAGGGAAGAATTAAAAAGACAATTGGTCGATAAAGAACCAAAAAGTTTGAAAACATGATAAGGAGAAAAACCTACAGTCTAGGAACAAGGTTAAAGGATATATAAAGAAGGGGATATATAGAAGCGTAAAAGAAGGAGTTAAGGGAAAGGTTAACGAAAATTTAATCTATTGTTGAAAGAGAATTGGAAAATTATAGAGAGAAGCAGATGATAGGTATTGTGTATGCAAAGGAAGTAGGAAAGGTAAATGCTAACGGAAAGAAGAAAGATTAAAAATTGAAGATCGGGATAGAATTACAATATGAAATATATATATATATATATATGTATGAAAAAAAAGAGGAAAATGAGCTTGAAGAATAAAATGGATCAAGACGGAAGGACAAAGTTAAGAAAAGTAATAAAGAGAAAAAAGGCCAAAGTTGGAAAAAAGTAATGAAATGTGTACAAAGAAGATGTAGGTGAAATAGTAGAGTATTATAATGGTTCAAAATGGAAAAGTTAAGAACAGTAAGGAGAAAAAGCTAGAGTCTTATTAAAAGAATAAATGATATCAAAAGAAGAGAACAGTAAAATAGTAGATTTTGAGGAGAGAGTGAAGGAAAAGTAGAATAGAAAACCCGAAGATTATAAAAGGAGGTTTATATTGTAAAGATAATTGAGGGAAATAATAGAAAGTCCTTGAAATTTGAATAAAAGAAAATGTATTTGTTGTATGAAAAGAGAAAGGAGTAAGGAAGGAGAAAGTTAAGAGAAGTAATGAGGAGATAAAGGCTAAAATCAGGAAAAGGAATATATCATACACGAAGAAGAGGTAAGTAAAATAGTAGAGTATAAGAACATGGTAAAGAAATTATTAACAGGAAGGTAAACTGTCGTCGGAAGAAAATTGAACAACAAGGAAGAGAAAACTTTTAAAGTATGGTGTATGAAAAGGTAGAAGGAAAGGTAAAAGTTAAACGGGACGGTTAAAGATCGTTTAGTACTGAGAACATCTTTATATAACTCTATTTGTGGGAGTCATAGCCTACTATCTACAACGAATAAAAATCGCAAACCCCATTTAAGCTCTTTCATGTGAACACTGAGCAATTAAATATTCAACTAATGAAAATTAATAGTTACCACGAAATTGATTTTCGAATATTCTTTGTAATTCTTTGTAGGATGATTCGAAGCCAAAATTGATTCCGGAAGACGATTCGGCAAATAGGTTTCCTTCTAATTCATGTTTTATCACATTTAAATAAGAATAAAAGTAAATTCGAGAGTTGGTAATTTTTATATTCTGTATATTTTTCAAATTTTTATTCAGAAAAAGGAATACTAAAGCAGGTTTAAAAAAGGTACTTCAAATTAAACTTGATTCACTAAAGATAGAATTTTACCATCTAACAAGTTCATTATCACTATCTCCTGTATTATTAAACATTGAAATGTAACATCTTGAAATGAGATATGCATAGTAAAAACAAGAGATCTCTTTTTTATGGTATCATTTGTTTCGTGTATCATTTTAGTACCAGTCGAGACTATTTTTTCTGACTCTTATTGTATATGTATTCAAATTCAGAGCTGAACTTAAATTAAGCAACAATTTACATATGAATTTAAGTAAAGTTGATCTGAGTTCAAGAAAGCGTATGGTCAAATACTGACAAGAAATTCTTATGAGCAACGACCAAAAACGTCTGACACTTTAAATATGTACTGGAAAAATGTACAGAAAAGGGAATTCAAGCCAACGAGGATAATGATTTCCAGAATGACAAATAAATGTCGAAACCCTAATATGCGCAATAAAATATTCAGAAATCAAATTGATTCAATTTTTTAGTATTAAGTACTGATTTTCATTATTAGTCGAATATTCAAGGGTTCATTGTATATATAAAAGAGCTGAGTTTGTGTCTGCAATTTTTTTTCGTTGTTGATAAAAATGATACTTTTAGATTTAATATTTGTCATTTCCCCGCATTATTCTGTTGCTAACAATATTCTCTACAATAAATACAATTCTTGGTAGTTTCAATAAAACAGAAGTTTTACGCAAGTTAAACTTATCAAAGACAAATAATTTATACACTTCTGATTCACTATAATATAGTATGATAGTATAGGGAAATGTAGCATACGGTATCATTATGCCTTATACTGTATCAATATGGATTATATTGTATCATAATTGGAAGAGAGAGAGGGAGAGAGAGAGGGATAAGGGGGAGAGATACCCTGTCAAAAAAAGTTTCACTTCAAAACATAGTTAGAAATAATAATTTAAGAGTATTTACAACCTAAGATGGCTGTACTCAACAAAAACTTTTACAATCTCACCATGACGTTGGATAAATTGTTATTTATTAACAGCCCTAATATAAATATTTTGAAAATTGTATATGTATATATTATTATGCTATAATATTTACCAATAGAGTAAAGTATAATTGCCAAGGCGAAGAACATGGTATAAAAATAGCACATTCTTTCCAGCTGAAGAAAATCTTAGTAATGAAGAATTTGGTTAACATTTTCAGTAATGATTGTTCTAGTGATTTACGAGCAATTAAAAATTCTATCCTACGGTCGTTATCTAATAGATTATAAGTGTCAAGCTTATTCTTCTGAGATATTTATATTTCATTCGAGTACGTGCGAAGAAAAAAATTGAGTTACTCAATTCGTCGAAACTCAGAAAACAGACATCAAGTTTGCCCCAGAATTTCATCTTGGGTCGACACATCGAAAAAATAATTTTTTTCATCGATAAGAATTCAATTTAATATAAATTTTTTCAATACCATACATGCACATTTTTCACAGTTTCTATTATAAAAAGTTTCTATTAAATTTCTATTAAATTTCTATAAATTATAAAAAGTTTCTATTATATAAATATAAAAATATATATAAAAAATATTTCGAAAATTATAGACAGTGCAGCATGATTGAGCTTTAAATAATATATTTTTAGCAAGTATTTATTTTTATTCTAATTTAGTTGGTTTGATTCCAAACTTAACTGTAACGCTCAATCTTCGTGATAGAAAGATGTCCATAACCGTTGATTTTTCAACGAATTAAATTATCTCCGTTCATGAAATTTGTCCCAAATATATACATCGACACCAATTCTGAGAGAGTATTAAACCTGCAATAAAAGATTTTGGTAGCGACAATGATTAGGATTCCAACTTGATCAAAAATTCATCTTTTTGGCTAAAAATTCGAGTATTTAAAGTTTTCAAAATTGTTCAAATTTGATGGCATTTCAAATTTGACTAAATTTCGTGCATTTCAAATATTTTCAACTTTTATTTGAAGCGTTTCGAATTCAGAAGAATTCTGCACTTTTGGATTACAGTGCGAAGCAAACATTTGAAAGTTTTGAACGTTCATAAGTGCAAGTACATGAAAACCAAAATACAATTGATTATAATTTATGTTGGTTTTTTTTTCTACATGATCTTATACCAATATTTGAAAATATTGATAGGCAGAGAAAAAAGTAACTAAAATCAATTGAAATTACTGACGAATCTGCAAAAGATTTGCAATGACTGCAGCATAACGACGATTAAATGGAAACAAGGGAAAGGTAGAAAACACAATACTTCGAAGGGTGTGCCCAGGAAGGACTCTCACAATTAAACGATATTGCCACAAATTTTAAATTTTTGTTTCAGAAGAATTAAATTAAAAATCATTCTTTTTACAGATTCACATTGATTTCAACTATACATTGAAATCAATCGATATTTGCTGCAAGACATTTTTTATTTTATTTAGAAGCTAGGTCGCTTGTATTATCATTATATGATTAGTATTTCATACCTAGGAACGTCGTGCAAACGGTTTTCGATGGTGTTGATTCATTCCCAGAAAATTCATATCAGTTGTTTCCTAAAAAAAAATTACACTCCGATTTGAACTCAACTCACTTATGGCTGCGTCTCATGACCGTGAAATGAGTGGTCACAGGGTGCGATGAATTCTTTTTGGCACGCATGTAGCGATTTAAGGTTACAAACCAGTAATAGTTTTGCACCTCTGACAGCGCCGATCACAAGGACAATTAATTTAACCTAATATTTTGGGTACACTCGCTGAAGCTCCTTCTAAGATCCTAATACCTATCCTCCTTTTCCTTCTCATTCGCAGTGATGTTGTAGTGGGCCGGAGCCGAGAATTCAATCGGGAATATATTTCGTTTCTCGAAGTCTTGAAGAACGATGTCAGGCCTCGAGTTTGAAAGGGAGACTGCTGTCCGAAAATCGTAGTTTCAAAAAATTTTGCACTTCTTGTTTCGGACAATTGACTCTGTCTCCCTTGGAGTGCTCGGCAAGGCAGGTCGGCGGCCAACACTGCAAGAGCGACTGTATGTATGTATGTACTCAGTGTGTAAATAACAAGTTCTGCACCTATTGCTGTGAATGGGATTTACCGCGGTCCTACTGGGAGCCGATGTCATTTTTTTAGATGACAGTTACTCCCAGTGGGACCCTGCCGTGGTTGTTAACCTTTAGTTTATATATATATATATTGCGCGCTTCTTAAAACAGCCAAACGCTAAATGCTCAAGATTTTTAATTAATAAAACATAGCTGTTATAACGTTGAAAACGGTGCCCCGGTGAGATCAATATCAAATGAGGTTAATATTACAATGATATACAGAGCGCGCTGGTCTAACCGACTGAACGCTGAGCGCTCGAAATTTAATTTAAAATTCAAAACATGGTTCCGTGAGTGCAGATAAGGTGCCAATGTCAGGTTGAAACTAAGCGTGGTTATCCTGAAGATATATATCATGCATTTCTTGAAACAGGCGAGCGCTAATCGTTCAGAACACTAACTCGCTTGAAATACTGACTGCTGTGAGGGCAGAAATGGTGTATTAGTGAGGGTCATCCCAAACTTACGTTCTAAATCTCAACTGTTAATAGCCATTGATAAGAAATTAATGTCTTACATCAACTTTCAAACAGTTAATAAAAATTTATAAGGGCTTAGTTCTTTATATATATTTTGTAATAGTTGGAGATATGAAAAGATGTATGGGACAGAAAACGTCCACTTTTCCCTTATACAAAGGTGCTTTGTGGATTATTCTAAAGAAATAAGTTTGTGAGAAGAATTGATGGGATTTTTAATTGTATTCTTCAAACCTTTTCATTCATTATGAAGATCTAGAACGTAATTCAAGCTCACTTGTATAAGAAAGGAACCTGATGTTGCAGTTTATTCGAATAACGATGTTTATGTTTTTTATGATTATTAATAATGACTGATAAGAGTATCAGATCACTCATTCATTCACTCCCACTGAAGTTGTTCAAATGCTTTACAAATTGACGGTCGTTCATAACGCAGCATATCACTTGTTATTTTCATCGATGGCTGCATGTTTGTAATTGACTTTGTGGGAAGTCTTGAGTTTGCATTATAATATTTTTCATAAGCTACATAATCGAATTTCTAATAGTTCTATTCTTTATTCATTCGTCAAATTACATTTATTAATCTGATTTATTGTTCTGCATTCATTCTCCACCTTGTTTATTTGTTTTTGAATGTTTTTTCGTTTTATTTTGCTGTTTCTTTTTTTCCATTCGCTATTTCAAAGCATTTTTGTGGTTTTAAAGACCTCCTACCTCTTGACAGGTGAAGGCTTTAAAAATGGCTTTCAGCGTTCCAATTGGCTGTTATGCGTGCGGAAGAGCCTATCAACCAAGAGAGACGGTTCGAATAGATTGAAATATTATTCCAGATAGGTAAAACATTGCAATTTTCAGACGTCTTCAACTTCGTAGATCACAACTTAAAGTTGCCGGCGATAGTAGATTATGCCTGAATTGCAATCTATCAATTAGTAACGAAATAGAGGAGCTGCAACGTGACCCCGGATGCTTGAGACTTAATGTTCTTACTCAAACAGGTAGGCAGACGTGTATGTTCTGTAACGCTGACGGTAATGCTAATGTACCTAGGCTTTCAGTGGAGTGTAGAGTCAGTGTCTGTATTACTATGGATATCTTTATTCCAGAGGAGACTACAGCCTATTTAAATAATTTGGATAAACGTGGCTTCATGTTGACGCCCTTGCTTCCTGGATCACAAGCAACTAGTAAACCATATAGGATACCCGGACAGCAGATGCTTCTGTTTTTACAGAAACTTCCAACGAAGCAAATTCTCATCCAGATTTGGGTGATGAGGGAAGCTTTAGTGATGAAGAATTTGAAGATATGTTTCCTGTAATAAAGGAACAGTTTCGAGAATTTTATACATTCTGCCATCCAATTCCTCGGTTACATGGACATGGTGTAAGATACTTCAGGAAAAAGGATCTGATGACTTTTCTTCGCAAGATGCGTCAGGGACTTTCTGATGAATTTCTGAAATTAACTTTCCATTATTCCAGCCGGCAAGCTGAAGCATGGCATTGCTACGCCAATGAATTTTATAATCCACAGAAATTCCCAGAGCGATTGCTATCATAGATGGCACTTATGTTCACACGCAGAAGAGCAGTAACTTTCGTGTACTGCGATAATCATTCTGCGAGCATAAGGGACGTCAAATGCTCACCAATGAATTTGAAAGAGATGCGGAGGGCATAGGAGCATTTTTCGACACAGGCAAAATTTTTATAGATGACAGAGGATACCGATTCAATTGTCAACAGAAGAAGCGGCTACTTTAAAGATATATGTCGCGCGCTTCTTAAAACCCTTATAAGGGCCTAATGAAAGATCCGGCAAAAAAATTAAGAAAAAAGGACAGTTTTTGCGCTATACGGAGCCAAGTGCTCAATTTTGTGAAAACAATGAATCCTCATATATGCTGGGAGAGGCGAGACGACGACAGAGCGAAGTCAGTGCCAAATAAGAGATTGATAATGATCTATGTTACGCGCATCCCAAAACTGGCGAACCCCAAGCGCTTAAGATTTGAATTTAAGAAAACGTCACTGCTATAACGTTGAAAACGTTGCCCTGGTGAGATGAATATCAAATAAGGTCGATATTACAATGATATATGTCCCGCGCTGTTCTGACCGACCGAATGCTAAGCGCGCAAAATATAGTCTAAAATTAAAAACTTGCTTCCGTAAGCGCAGATAAGGTGACAACGTCCGGTCAAAACAAAGCAAGGTTATTTCAAACATATATATCGTGCGCTTCTTAAAGCAGCTGAACGCTAAACGCTCAAAATATTCACTCGCTTGAGAAAAAAACTGCTGTGAAGGCAAAAATAGAGTGGTATTCCCAAGTGCCTATATTCCAATATACTTTTCTCGTGGTTAGAGCCGGTGTCGGGCTTGGCCGGAATAGCCTTCGTGTAATTCGCGAGTCTGTCCAACGTAACCAAGTCAGGGTTATGTGAACTATTTCTAGTAGGACTACATACTATTAAGCGAAACATGCACATGAGTAACCTCGCACTGCCCGCTTTGTGGATACCGTATTGCGTAACTCCGCTGATCTCGCAGCTTATCTCTCCCATTCCCTTGGACCGCGCGCCATCAGCGAAAATTCCTGGAAGGCCTTACATCGAGTTGATGCATATTGCGAGAGCAGTGTAGTGTCAGAGATGAGGTGGGAGATTGTGCATGCTGTGTATTCGATTTCGACTGACTTGCCGCAGCGCGCCCTGTCTGCCTTGAACCTTCCCGGAACTAAAATTGAAGGTCCAAAAGTGCGCCCTGTCTGCCTATTTGTTTTATTTTGGGAACTAAAATGAAAGGTGGCTTACCCGTCAACCGCTCCCTATTCACTTGGTTAAACAGGGTACAATTTGATGAAGTCGGTAGAGAAGATCGGAATTGGTAACTCTGAGATGATAAAAACCAGAAAATTAGTTAATTAATTAGAAAAAAATCGAATTGTTCTCCATTCACCTCTTGACAGTAAGCTAATCGATGATAAAAAGCATCAATAGCATTTTGGATCATTTCGATGGGAATGAGAGCTGACTCATCTATGATCCTTTGCCGTTTTTTTACATGTTAACTATTGCACTTATGATTGATAGAAATTTTGGCATGGTAAAGAATTTGGAATTTGTTGCTTATTGAAGTATCAATTTATAACGAAGCTTCAACTTGTAACTATTCAGTCCTTTAATTTTTATTTATTTATTCATTATTTTATCAAATTTTTTGTGAAGAAAGTTGAAACTATACTTTGATCGACTTTTTCATTATTCGTTGGTTTGATGCAAAGCGTAACTAATATTCAATACGCAAATTTTTTTAATACTTTTTCTTATTTTAGAAAAAGTGAGAGGTTGGTCTTTGGTTGACTTTTTCCCTTTTTTCTCTCTCTTTTTTGATTGTGTTATTCTTGTCTCTAATAAGCCGAAAAGTGAGGTTTTTTGGAAGTTCATTTTTCAAGTGTGAATCATTTTTTTGCTTATTCTGCACAAATTATTCATAATAATATGGATTTATTTTCAATCCTATTAAAACATTTTTTTTTTTTTTTAATTTTTTTTTTACCTTGAAGGTAAATTTCAGGATCGAATTTAAGCTCACCTCTGGATTCTTCGTTAAAAGTTACTCCAAGAATGACCTCGACCTTTTTCGTAAACACCTGAGCCGAAGCAGTACAGATTGGACCCGACCTATACCTGGGTGAGGCCTGATAATCTTCAGCTGAAGCTCAAGGTCATCCTTGACTAATGACATGAGTACATGTTTGGACGCAAAAACTCACGCTCTTCGATTGCCGTTGTCAAAAATAGGTTTTCCCAATTTAAAAAAAACTAAGCTCACCTTGAAATAACCTTGAAGGTTAAGCTTAATGTCAAATTCAAGTTCACCAATGGATTCCTCTTCTGAAAATAAAATTTTTTGTAAGACAGAAACAAGAGCTTGAAAAATATTGGAAGTATTTTTTTTCTTCTCTTAGAAAAAAGCTCGCTCTATGAGAAAGAAAATTTATTTGATAGCTATGAGGCAGCAAAATAATCGCAAAATGATCAAAAATAAATACAGCCATAGTCAATACATCCATAGTACTTTGGAGCGGTATTTTCGTATGGGTTAGTATATTGCGAAAAAAATTACGCAGTATTCTAACTGAGACTCTTGATACGAAACAAAGTCGCACTCTGTAATGCCCGTAACCTGAGAGCTTTGGATAAAACTGCTTGCGTAGCATTTCAAAGCTCTGATGTAACGAGCCTGAGATGTGACCTTAAGAATGGGAGAGGTTATTTTTATAAAATTGAAACGAAATTTTTCTTTTAAGAATCACAAGAGAAATCATTCAACTGAATGTAACGGTAATTTTTTTTCCTTCTGAAAAATAGAGGGGTTTATTAATTATGGGCGGATGCAAACTAGGTTAGTTCAAAACATTTTTTTTTTATTTTCATGCATATCGTCCGGAAATTTTTTTAAATCCATAAAAAATAAATCTGTTTTTTTCGTTAAAAAAAAATGACATTAGAGGTGGGGCAAGCCCCATGAAGTTTACACGCATTTTTCATAAGAAAGAAAGACGTTTTTGTACATTTTATTCAAAATCGTCAATAATAGCTGAATTCAGTTGAAACCGAATATTTTTCTCCACCATTAGCTATAGAATATGAATAAAATATTATTTCTTAAATATCACCTCCATAAGTATGTTTTATAGGATCTCAAAAAAATCCACAAGTGAAAAAGTGAGTTTTGCGAAGTTTTTACGATAATTATGATTTTTTGTGGTTTGCTGAATGAAAATTATTTCTAATACATGAACTACTACTTTATACTCATAATTCGATGTTTTCATACATTGTTTAAACAATTTATTATTGTTTTCAGCAATTTTCTCTTCGAATAGAGTTGTAAAGTCGCGGTTTGTTAAAAAATGTTCCACTTTTTCTCCAATTTTTAATGAGAGTGAGGTAATAGTTAATTATTGTTGACAAAATAAATTGTTCAAACAATTTATTATTATTGTTAACAATATACCATTTGAAAAAGCCAGAAAGTTTCGGTTTTTTCCTAAGTTTCCAGTAATTTGTCTAGTTTTCAATTGGAGTGAGTTATTATTTCATTTAATTTAGCAAAAATAATTATTCAAACAAATTATCACTGTTTATAACTATCTTCTGCTTTACTAATACTAGATAGCTGCGGTTTCTTCTGAAATTTTAATCTTTTTACCCATTTTTTACGTAGTAGAGTAATAAATAATGCTGGTTAAAAAAACAGTTGTTTAAACAATTAATTATTTATTATAACTATCTTCTCTTAGAGTAATGCTCGAAAGTTGCCTTTCTTCAAAATATTTAGTTTTGCTTTGACTTTTTAATTCTGAACAAACAATAAGTGAATTTCAACAAGAATAATTTTCTTAATAGCATTGTATTTGTTCACGTGCATTATTTTTGCTCTTTTCCCAATGTTGAAAAAAATTATTCAAACAAAAAAGCTATCTTACACAAGAGATAAAAACAAAGAATGGAATAATTGGAAGTAGTTGCGAGGATTAGTTCTTTAAATGAATTCTAAATGTTTTCTTTTAAATTACAACAAGAAGTTTATTGCAAAGCGTAAATGAAGAATTTGGAATCGCACATGTTTTATATTATCCCCCCCCTTCCTACCCTTGAAAAAATACGTCCGATCGATGATAATAATATACATATATAAAGATTGAAAAGACTTCAAACAAATAATTAATTGATTATAACATCTCACTAGACAAGGTAGACTTACTGCAGTCAGGAAATTGCTTCCGGTACTCTGTTACCACCTGTAGTAAATATTGTTTCTGACGTAAACATTTCATAACAAACCGCAACTTTCTATCACTTATGCATCACATAATGCAATTTTGTTAATTTGCTTGAGTTCAAAACTTAAGACAACACCCAAAATTTCTTCCATCATTCAGATTAAATATTATTATTGATAATAAATTGTTTAAACAATTATTTTGCTAACTTAATTTAATTATTTACCTCGTTGTAGTAGAAAATTTAACAAAAAATGAATTTTTTTCAAATGCAATTTTCTAACATTATTCAGCGAGAATATTATTAACAATAATAATTAATTGCTTAAACAATTATTTTTGTTAAAATTATTTAAGTATTACATCAATCTAATTGAAAATTGGACAAAAAGTTGTACATTTTTGAAGAAAATGTCGACCTCCTAACTCTATGCTAAAAGCAATAATAAATTGTTTAAACAATTTCTGTCAATATCTAATTATTAGTATATCGTAGCATTTTACCTATTGGAAACAATTGGCATTGAAAAAAACGAAAAAATCATAATTATTAATAATGTAATTATAATAATATTATATAGTAATATATATATATATATTAGCGACACAAGGTCTTGTTTCTTCAGTTGACTTTAGACTGTCATTTCAACCGAACAAAATGGGTCCTTCATATTTAGTTTAACTTGAACGCGTCAAAACTTATGTTTCAACTAGTGAATGTCAGCGGTAATTTTTTTTTTTCAAAGGCTCAACTTACTTTATGAACACTACGATTCTCCTAGAGGGCAAGGTTCATGAAGATATGATTTTTGGCTTCACCTTGCTTTCTCCTTTCTTTATGAGCTTTTGTAGAATTCTTTCCAGTTTCATCTTTTTCTATATGATGCATAAATTTTCATCATCATCACCATCATCATCTTTATCATCATCTAATGACTTTCCTGATGAGTATAAATTATTTTCTTCAGCTGCTACTCTTCGCTTTGGTTTCTGAGCATTGGTCTTTAAAACTTACTAACTTTTCTCTTATTTTGCTCTTTATTTTGCCTATTTTACCTTCAATCTTTGTTTATTTTTCTCCTAAATTAATCTCGCCTTTAGTTATTTTTTCTTCAACCGTTTCTGAATTTTGTCCTAAGCTTCTGCAGCTTTTTCTTCCTCATGAATCAATCTTGACTTTACTCGTTCTTCTGCTCTCGCTGAAGCTTCTTCTTCCAAAAAGATATTTCTTTCTGACATCGACTTAGCCACATCAGAAGTTACAACATAGGGCATTCTTTCAATGTTTCGCTTGACTGTTCTTTTCGGGTTTTGCGCCCAGTTATCATCAATTTTAACTATTGACTCTTCGTCCTTGTTTCTCTCATAAACCCCATTTTTGCTACAAATTCTTGATCAGATGTTGCAGGTAGAGACTGGACTTGCATTTCCAGTAGGCGATCGACATTCATCAAGTTCATTTGACAATCAGTTATAATTGTCGTGAAATATCTGTATTTCCTATACGAGAATCTTCTGATCTAAAATCGTTTATTGATCCTCTTAATATCTGCTCATTAGAAACCACATCATCGAATAGAAAAACTAGTCTCTTTTCTGGATTAATTTGAAATTATAAATTCAAATTGTTAGCATCTGAATCCTGAACAGTCGCCTTTTCCGAGTTGGGTATTTCGATCACAATTACATCCTGCGATGTATTATTTGCATTATATCCTTCTTCATCAACATTGTACATACCACTGCTGGTCGCTTCACGAATTTCGGATTCTATAATAGAGTTCTCAGCAATTATGTCACTGTAATCAAACAATTTCGCTGTACGATGATGTTCTCTTTGCTGCAAGTCACACTTCTCATGTGTGTAATTTTCATCGTATTCATATCTACTTTTGAATGCTTGCTACACTTCGTAAATAGGCTTAGATTGTAGTAAATATGTTTTTATTGGATGATACTCTTCGCTTGCTCTTAATGCAGTAGTAACGATTATCTCTTTAAAAGTCTAAAAATCAAGAGCAGTGTGATTGTTAACGACTTGACTTTTAACATCTACAACCTTATTCCTCCGAGAAGAAATTGGTTGTCCTAAGCATTTAGAGTAGTCTACAGCATATGAATTCCAGGGATGAAGTCCACATGAGCAAATCCATTGATGGGTGTTTCACTTTTAAACCTGCTCCATGATGCCTGAAAGAATCATGACGACATGTTCTTTGGTCAGAGCTTCATTTGGATGCAGCAGTCTCCATGCAAAAACTGCTTATTTCCAATGAAGTTTCAAAGGCTCAAAGTCTGCAACGTCTGCTGGTTGTTATATTCTGGTAGCGTTTATATATGATGCAATTAAAATTATTCGTGATTTTCTATATACAACACAGACTTGGAACGTCAAGTGAGAAGCCCATCTACAAGAAGAACCACTGAAGAAGCAACTTTTTTTTTCTTTAGACGTTTATACAAAACTTGTTCGAAGTAATCGTAGAAAAGATCTGCTCTCATCCAACTATTATCACTCAATCCTTATCTGCACTCACTCAGTATGCATTTTTGGATTTCGAAAGTTCTTCTTTTGTTTGGATGATGTAGCTTGGGTGGAGTAGCTCGACCGTCAGCACCATATTTGTACATAATGGTAATGTTAGTTTGGGTTTGCCCTACGTCAACTTCATAGATGTTTCTAGAACCCTTCGTGACTAATACTTTTGGGCCTTTTGACACAGTTGGAGAAAACTTTCATCTATGTTTAGAATAAGTGATGGATCCTTCAAAATTTCTGCAAAATTTTGGTTTCTTACAAATTCTCCTGTATTTGAGAATCATTTTCAAATATCACCTTCGCCAACTGTAGCATTAGCTGCTGATACAACTTCACTGGTTCTTTGGACTATTATTGGCTGACGAGTTAGAAACATTTCACCCTCGTTTAGAATTAGCGACGGATCCTTCACAATTTCTGCCAAATTTTGTTTTTTTACAAATGCTTTTGTATTTGCGAACCATTTTCGAATATCACCTTCGCCAACTCTAGCACTAGCTGCTGATAAAACTTCACTGGTTCTTTGGACTATTATTGGATGGCGATTGGTTAAACTTGCACCCCGTTTAGAATAAGCGATGGACCCTTCAAAATTTCTGCCAAATTTTCATTTCAAGAAAATTCTCCTGTCTTTGCGAACCATTTTCGAATATCACCTGCGCCATCTGTAGCACAAGCTGATGATATAACTTCACTAGTTCTTTAGACTATTATTGGATGTCGATTTAGAAAACCTCTGTAAATTAATTTATTAATTTAATAATTTTTCAGTTGTCTCTTCCGAAAAATAATAATAATAATACATCACCAGAAATGTTATTTGTAAACGGATTTGGTTTGTTGCTCATTTGCAAACACTGATGAAAGCTTGTTTTCAAATCTTCTTTTCTATGCGGAAAACATTTTCCGATGCATTTTATTAAATGCAATGAATAAAAAATCAAGAATTTTTTGTTAAACTATAAAAACCGGTTCGATGTAATGGCATCATGGAACCCAAAACATCTACTCAACAATGATTTTGTAAATTTGCTAACTGAAGACGTGCGAAATTGGGGATGACTGAAAAATTCCGAAAAATAAAATCTTAGACTCTATTAAATTGCCGAATTGAAAAGTTTCCGAATAAAATTCCAGAAATTATAAAATTGTCGATGTATAAAAACCTCGAATTGGAGAATTCTCGACAGGAAATGTCCAAAGTAAAAAATTCCCGAATTATGGAATTCACGAATTCAAACATGACAAAAATATTTTTTCAATGAATATTATTTATTTATTAAAATAAAAATAATCAAATACTTTAACCAAAGAAACTTTTTTAACTTAAAGTTTAAAAAAATTATTGCCTAAATTTAAAAGAATAATAATTGTATAAAAATTGTATTAGGAAATAAATTTTAAAAAATTTGAGCTTCGAAAGAAACAAAAAATTTATCCTTAAATGTTCTTCAAACCTAATAAAATTTTTCAAACAAACTTCACAGGATTCAATTCAGCACCGATTTATACTTTCGTTTCGTGTTTTTAACAAACATAATTGTTCAAACGATTTGTTATTGTTTTTAATAATATTCTTTTTGAATAATGTTACAAAGTTGCTGTTTTTTCTCAAATTTTAAACTTTTTGTCTATTTTTAACTTACAGTGTGGTAATAATTGATGAAATTCAAGAAAAATAATTGTTTAAACAAATGATTATTGTTTATAACTATCTTCTCCTACAGTAATGCTAAGTAGATGCAGTTTTTTCTGAAGTTTTTCACTTATTGTCAACTTTTCACTCAAAGCTAGGTAATTATTACAGCAATTTGAGAAACATAATTTTTTAAACATATTATTATTATTGTTTATTGGTTTATCATCTTCTATATTATTGCTAGATAGTTGCGGTTTTTTTCTGAAATTTTTCACTTTTTGTCAATTTTTCACTTAAATTAATGAAATTTAACAAACATAATTGTTTAATTATATTATTATTGTCTATAAATATCTTCTCCTGTATCAATGCTAGATAGTTGCGGTTTTTTCTAAAGAATTTAACTTCTTGTCCACTTTTTACTTAGTGAAATAATGATTAATGAAAGTTAACAAACAATTGTTTAAACACTTATTATGGTTTATAACTATCTTCTCATAATTTTTCATCTTTTCTTTAAGTTTTTAGTTAGGAACAAATGTGGGCGTTGACACGAAAAGGGCCCTTATGACCAGTATGGAGTGACATACAGAATCATGTAGCCGGATAAGTTCCCGGCATTTTAAGCCCATGACAAGCCGTTTAGATTGAAAATCGAGTCGCCGGGGCATGTTTGAAGTTTGAAAATGAAATATACCCGCCGCTTGCTTTCAGGACATAAATATGGTGTGAAAAGATTCAGTATAGGTCTGAATATTCTCCACTTATACCCGATATTAACCGCCCACAAGGGCCCTTTTCATACGGACGCCCACAAATAATAAATATTAATAATAATTTAAACAAAACGGCTCTCATGGAAAATTTATATTTAATATGATTCATATAGAAAATTTGAAAATTATTTCCAATATCTATTTTATTTCAGACAAATATATTAACAAGAAAAAAGAGATTGTTTAAAAACTGATATTCTTTATTGTTTATTTATTATATCTTCATAACTAAAAAGACAAAGCAAAGTAAAAAATTTCAGAAAAAAATCGCAACTTTCTAATTGTCAAGAGAAGATAGTTATAATCAGTAATAAACTGTTTAAACAATTATGTTTGTTAAATTTCACTAATTATTAAGTCACTTTAGGCGAAAAGTTAACAAAAATGTATATATTAAAAGAAAATAGATTGCTTTATTCTAATAGAGAATATTATTAGAAATAATAAAAAATTGTTTAAACAATTATGTTTCTTAACTTGCATTAATTATTACCTCACTTTAAGTGAAAATTTGACAAAAAGTGGATAACTTCAGAAAAAAACTTCAACTTTCGAGCATTATTCTGAGAGAATATTATTATAAATGATAATAAATTGTAAGAAAATTATTTCTGTTTAATTTAATTGATTATTTAAACTTCTAGTTATCATTATAAAGTAGTATTTTGTGTATTAGAAACAATTTGTATTTTTAAAAATCGCAAAAAAATATATAATTACCGCCAGAAACTTGCGAAACCCAACTTTTTCTTTTCTTGTGGGAAATACGTGCTTAACTTCATGAGACATACGGAACCTTCAGATATAATAAAAAAAAAAGAAAAAAAATTTTTTGGGGGTGGTTGCGGAAAAATGTGGTGCTAATATGCATGAAAATTCGAAGAAAAAAAATCCAATGCATTCTGAAACCACTTTAGTCTACAATGAGGATCTTCCTAATTTATTATCCACTTACGAATCTCTACCTTTCAGGTAGTCGTTCTGGATTAGGACAAAGCTATACTTATAATTGAATCTTTGGTGTGCTAAAATCTTGTTTTATGGTGTTGGCCTTTGAAATTATTTAATTTTAAATGTGGAAATCTTCAACTGCCTTCATTTTCGCAGGTAACATGAAGACTAGACACAAGATTATTTTGGTGTCTATACTCTATCTATATCTATATAATCCCTCTTTCTCATTAGTTTTATGGCAAATAACAGAGCTGTTAGAACATAGGCAGTTAGACACAAGCTGTTGTAAATAGAATAAAGTTTTCCAGTGTATAACAGATGTGATTTAGAAAATTCCGGGGGCGGCTTGAGCTCCCTCAGCCCCCTGGCTACGCCACTGCATCCGAGTGCTATTCGCGCTTTTGCCGAGCTATATCTTCGTCAAAATAAATAGAAAATACATTCAGTATAGTTCAATTTCTATTTACCTTTATGTTTAATCTGCACAAAATAATGTATAAGTATATGTAAGTATTTTAAAAAAACATGAAAGATTTTCCAAAAAACGCTCAATGTCTTTGGTTAAATTGACCCAATTAGATATGTTGTATGATTTGAAACTACAATTTTGCGAAGAAATGATTATTAAAAAATTAATATTATTGTTGACATATAAGTTTTGATCTTGACATAAATATATTGAATGGTTTGAGGCTAAAAAAGTCACATATCTCTGTTTACATAAAAATATAACAAAAACTATTGTAAATATTGAGATCAGTCCCTTACTTGCATTAGGAAAATAATTTAAAACACTATTTTTTGCAACAAAAATAAGAAATACGCTGAAGTAATCTTTGCAATAAAATACAACCGTAGTTAGATACGTATATTCTCTGTCACGTTGTCACGTTGAATCATTTCGAGTGTGTTTTTGTCTTGTGTTTTGGCAACCAGGCACAAAACACCCGCGATAAGCACGATTTTCCTCTGCCTTTTCAATTATATTGATATACAGCTGTGTGCGAAACCTCAGACGTCACACATGTGACGTAATTATGGCGCGAAAATATCGACATTTTAAAATATCATTTCTATTTATTTAACTTTATAAATAAATAAAAGTACTTTTTCCATTCAAAGATATTCTATTAACAATATAAGGAAACAAAAGACTTACATTCTTGGATCATTTTTTGCAGATCATACCTTCAGATTTAGTGTGATGCCTTACACTTTACAGTAGAAACTAGAAAATCTTAAATTTAAATAATTTAAATTTTAATATTAAATAGGATTTTCATACCATAGATTACTACATGACTGAAGTGATCTTTTTATTTGAAAAAAGTGGCTATAGTAACTTTTTGTTTAAAAAGGGCCTAAAAAGTGACTATAAGTGGTTTAAGTAGTTTACGTGACTGTTTGGCAACCTTAAAAATATAGGTACTATTGTAGCTTGGATTATATATATATATATATTCGGTTATATTCGGTTTCGGTTTCTATTCCTTTGGAATAGAACTGAAGGGCCTATGGCAAAGCCACCGAACGCGTCCTCGGGCTGCGGATAGAGGGTCCCTGTACCAAGGGTTTCTGCTGAATATGGTTACAATTAAAGAAAGCTATTTTACGTAAAAAACTAATATGAAAATGAAGAAACATGAGCATTAGTTACAAGAGTCACCGTGCCAACTCGAGGGCGATGTAATCGTCAAAGATCAATCAGTTTGATTTTCGGATAAACATGATACGTAGAAGTATTTTGTTCATTATAATGATCAAAAGTGTCTACCTGTCCTGTGGGGCAATTAATCTGTTCTGAAAATTTGTATGTGCAAACTTGTTAACATTTTCTATTTCTCTTTTCAGGGCAAAAGGCTTTGTGTATGTTTACAAAACATTCCAAGAAAAATATGCAGAAGAAATACATATACAAGCAAGAGAAAGAAAGAAAGAAGGAGAAAGAAAGCATAATTATTATTATCATTGGGAAACTATGAACTACATAAAAAATTAACCGGTTTATACTTGATCTTAGAAATAATTCCTTATATTATTGTAAAAAAACGCAGAAATTGATGTTGAAAAATACAATTTTCCAACTTTTGTAGATGGCCATGCCTATCCAGCTAAAAGGCGCCTCTGATTGATGTGCTCGCGGCTTTGCTCGAGAGAATAAAACACTCGTAGGTTATTAAGAATTTGTTCAATTAAAGTGAAACTTTACAGAAAACTTCTAAATATTCTAATGAACATTTCACCTGCTGGAAGTTTTTGATAGCTTGAACTTACCTTGATAGACTTTGCGATTGAAAATATTGGAACCATTTTCGTATACTTACCTAGAAAAACATTATTAACAATGTTTCGTGACAAAACAAATAAATTTAAACTACTATAACGTTTAGAGTATACTTTGAAATATAATTCCTTCAAGTTTAAAGTAAAAATCTTTAATATGATGTGAATTATAGCGAGTTGAAGTGAGAAAAGACGGAATTTTTTCAGTTTTCAAAATTCGCGTTTTTTTCCATTATTTCAAGAATGAACAGAGCTACAACTTGTTTTTAGGGGGGGAAAAGATGCGCATTCAAATTGCGAATAAGAATATATGTTTGAAAAATTCAAATTTGTAAATGTTTTTAAAAATGCCAAGGGGCCCTCCCGACACCAGCTATCAGACTTTATATGCCCTTCTACGACCCGGCGGTTCAATTTAAAATGATAGATCTCTAATATATGAAATTAATTTAAACTCATTTTCTAAGAAGCCTTGTCTGTTATACCAGCGACATTTTATTTGCACGAACGTACTTTCTCATTTATATATGGATAAATAACTTTACAAATATTAAGAATTTGAGAGGGGGCATAAAACTAAATTCTTCCGTAAATATTAAACTTCAATTTTCCTTAAAGAAGCCCTGTTACATTTTTTCTACGCCTCTCACGTAATTTTTATCAATTTCAGCAGATTCGAGAATTATTTTTAAAGAAAGATGATAAGTTCCACATTTCTATCTTATAAAATATAAAGACTTTCAAATGACTAAAAATGTAAAAGAGACAATGTCAGAATGACATTTCGCACATATCAGACATGAATTTACTGCTTATATTACAAGTTTATGCATAAAAACTACTGTCTGACGTCATTTTAGTCACAAGTAAACGTATCGCCCAGTTAAAATCATCCTCAGTCGCATCCTCTATCATTATTAAATAACTAGGGCATCAAATATAAAGATTGCAGAAAATTGCACATATTGGTGATGGTTAAAAAGTTGATCATTTTAGACAATGAGATTTTAAAAAACAACATTTTTAAACCGCCTAAACCAGATAACTGCAGAACATATAAAAATATTTTGAAATATGGCAAAAATGACTATTTTCACTATTTATTTGATTCTAACTTCAGCGTTTCAAAACATTTTCTCATTCTATAGTATAATAAATGAATATGGAGCGTTACCGGAGATTTGATAAAAAGTATTATGCAAAAATAGCGATCATTATTAACAGTTGTTTGGAATTAACGTTGATAAATTGATTTTTAACTATATTAAAATATTCGTGAGTATAAAATAAAAAATTGCTAACCCGAATTATTGCACTATATTATTGAAAAGATAGTGCTAATATTATTTAGCAATTTTACATTTTAAACTTCAAGTTTAGGATAGGTACGTGACAAAAAATTGTGCAGTCTTTTTATTTATAATTCCTAAACGAAGTATACTACAATTTTAAAACTCAATTCCCCTCCCCTTCCCCCTATCTATCCCCTCCATCACAACCGTCCTCTCATTCTGCCATTGAAAGTTAGCCAATTTTGAAATCTCGAATTTATAAATTTCAATTCTCAAGGTTTTCAATTAGTTTTTTTTTCGAATTGGAACATTTTACATTTTTTACCCCACACTTTTATGAATGCATGGTCCTGAAATTGTTCCAATTCAATATCCTCCAATTTAAATTTTCCGAATTTGAAAATTATACGGCTCGTAATTTAAAATTACTTACTTTGAATAGTATATTATGCGCTGAGGCGCATATACGATTTGGTTTGACGACGGTGCATGTACAAGTTATGTTGCGACAACGTAGCGTATCGTAATGTTGTACATAACGATACAGTGGAGTGTAAAGTGAAGAATGATCTTCCGCTATATCGTAATGTACAGCATTATGATACTCTACGCTGCCACATAAAAACGCGTAAATGCACCGGAGTCACATAAAATTATGAAATTGAAACTGACTATTCCAGTGTTGTGTACATTTTAGTATAGTAGATATAACATTAGTGTCAATTACTCAAATTCAAGAGCGATAGCCAGTGAGAGATGTCAAAACAAATGTTTCAGAATACAATTTGTCATTATTCTTTATCGTCATAATTATCATAATATGGAAATCCCGTATTTCAAGTTACACACATTGTAATTATTGATTTTCCCAGGCATGGATTGTATTGTGGAATCACCCCTATTTATTTCTCTTGATAAAAACTTTATATTCTAAATATTTTATTATTTTACTTGAATATTAAAATAGAGGTTCACTAATCGTAAAAAGTGAAGAACAAAATACTTGAAGAATAATAATTTGTTCCATTACACTCACGAGGTTGGATGATGTGAGCCAGTCCCGTGGACATCCTCTAATTGCTTTTCATCAGTCCCCTTTTCCATCAAAAGTATTGGATCCTTCGATTGGAAGGCACCATACGTAGTTCCATTTCTAAAATGATATAAAAATTATTATTATTTATTATCATACCATTAAGTCGAATCCCTTTAGGAGTAAGCGTATCTCGCCCGGTATAGTTACCGGGAATCAAGGAATTCATATGTTAAATGTAAGGAAGGGGTGTGTAGGAGAAGGGATAAATTCTGGATAAATTCTACAATTTCCTTTTTGCTTATTCAGAAGATGTCTGTTCCGCAACATCGCAACGACACAACTTTATCAATAATTTTATGATTTATTATTATTATTATTATTATATCATTAAGCCGTTTCCCTTTCGGGGTAGGCGTGAATTGCTCGGTTGGATAGTGTTCTCGCGTTTGTCCGGGGCCATTGCCTGGTCGTCGCCTCGGTTCGGTCCTATTGCCACTCCCAACTGAACTATGGTTTCCATCCGAGAGAAGCCTATTGTGGGTGGCACTGCGCGATACTGTTGATGTAAACGCATAATTCGTTGCATTGGGGAGTTAGTCCAAAGCAACGTGGCTGACTGCTAGAGCCGGAGCTCTCGGTCGATGGAATCGCCACATCCATAGGCCTTTATTATTATTATTAAACTTGAGATGTTGTGGACTCCGGAGCTACGATCATGTTTCCTTAAAGCAACCAATCCCGACGCAACTGGAACGTGCACGTCATCCACTTCTGCTCCGTCTGTCCTAGAAGTAAGCAAGAGCGGGAAATTTACGAGATATAACATCGTGCAGCACTGTTCCTTGGAGTCAGGTTTCTAGCCGCGGATGATCTTACGCGGCTTATTATTATTATGTTAGAAGTTTTAGGCTCCGGAGCTACGATCATGGTTCCTAAAGCAACCAATCCCGACGCAACAGGAACGTGAACGTCATCCACTTCTACTCTGTCTGTCCTTGAAGGTAAGCAAGAGCGGAAAATTTACGCGATACAACATCGTCAACACGGTTCCTTGGAGTCAGGTCTCTAGCCGTGGATGACCTTACGCGGCAGACGGGACATTTGGAGGCTTTCAACTTATTATACTTATACTCATTATTATTATACCATTAAGCAACTTCCCTTTCGGGGTAGGCGTGACTCACTCGGTGAGGAAGGGAGCATTATTCATGTTTTAAAAGGTGTCCCAACCTACGCAGCAAACATTTTTTTACAGATTGGAAGACATTCAGAAAATCAACAATCAACTTTTTTTGCATCGTAATTATATATTTTTTGTTCACGACAAGTAAGCTATTTAATAGAACGTCAAAACGGTGGAATGAAAGCTAAAAAATATTATCATATGGAAAAAAGTTATGGTACAAAAACAAAACCAGTCCCAACCTTTACTCCATCTCCCTACAAATATATGTAGTGCATTTATACCAAAAGAGTTGATCTTGTACCCCCTTCTTGGAAAACAGAAAATTGGATTTATTTTTATGAAAAAAGCATATTTACATTTTTTTCAATAACTAGATGAGATACGAGAAAAGTCAAAAGAGCAAAGTTGTTCCACTTGAAAACTTATAAACAAAATTTATAAGCACTTTTCTTTATCTTGCGTTTTTTTCTCGAAAATTCAGCTAAAATATGAATGAAGTTGGTTATAATTCTACGTTTATAAAAATAATAAAATTTCGTAAACAAAATTTTTCCAACTTGTAAATTGAAAAATTAAATTTTTTTTTGCAAAATATAAGACATTTTTTTAAAGAAATTTTCAAGTAGAAAAACGTTGCTCTTTTGACTTTTTTCGTATCTCGCCTCGTTATTGTAAAAAAAGCGAATATTCATTTTTCATAAAAACAAATCAAATTTTCTCTTCTTCAAGAAGCGAGCACAAGGTAAACTCTTCTGGGGTAAATGTTCCATATTAGTACTAACTTAGAGAAAAATTAGGAAAAAATCAAACGATGGCCTTTTTGAGAAAATTGAGTTTAAAGATTTGCAGAAAAACCGCCGCCATTTTATTAGTATTAAGTTTTTTTTTCGTTTTCGGGCGGATTTTGAAGTTGAACGAAAAAATTCTGTAATAATCTACAAGATAAAAGTAAAATATTAATATGGGTTGAGATACTGCAACACTTTACAAATTCAAAACATTTTTATAAACTGCCTCACCAACTAAAAGTTTAAATACTCTTAGTAAGAAACAAAATTTAGTCTAATCGGTGAAATACGGGTCGTCTAAAATCCCTTAAAAAATTACATACTATATTTTATCCCGAAACGATTCTGTGGCTTCAGCACGCACAGCCTGTCCGATTTGAAATTTAATTCGGTTAATAAATTTACTTAAGAGGGGAAGTAAAAATATTTTAAAACTATGATTATATCATAATATTATTATATTATATTGGTAAAAGTGCAGTATGTTAAATATACCTTTACTATAAATTCTGGTTAAAAGTATCAGAAGTTTCTGATTCATAATTTTCTGGTCAGTCCTACCAGAAATTCGGGCAAATTTAATCAGAATTTTTGTTAAAATTAACCAGAAATCTTTACTAGACAGTTTTATGGTATAGCTTAGGAATACAACATTCTGGTCAACATAACCAGATATTCTGGTAAACTTAACCAGATGTTCTGGTAAGCTCAACTAGCATATTTCATGGACTCTTCTTCAAACTGTAAACCGTAAAAAAATACATAAAATATGTGAGTTTCAAAGAAATTGAAGGATATCGCTCTTTTGTGCAGATTTACCTGATATTTTTACATAGATTCCTAATAAAGTAATACTGGATTATTCTCCATGATACAGCTTTTAATGGTGGATTCCTTGCAGAAGATTAAGTAAAATAACACTCATACGTTATTCTGATTTAGGGTCAGAATTTTAAAAAGTCTGAATTTTTTAAGAATAAGAGAATAGTGTTGGTCAGGAGTCTAAATGGGTTGTTTTTGAAAAGAAGAATGATTCTCTAACATTCTTTATTCATGTGGTAATTCAAAGGAATCAGTAGAAAGTATACAAAAAAATGGAATTAGAATACTTTTCAGAACTGGGAAGATAGACTCAAATATTTTTTCCATTCCATTCAGCTATTGTTTATCACTGTCTAAATCTGAATTAGTAAATGTATGGTTCACTAACAAAATAGTAATATTTTGAGATTTTACTTTTGAAATAGTAAGTATTCGACTAATAAATTAGTATAACTTTGATTAATTTCAATCAGTAAACATCGTCCACTATTATTTAGTAACTTCGCTTCACTGATTCATTACTAACCTAGCGCGATCACTAACGAATTAGTGGAATGTAAGAATTTCGACCAATCAGAAGTCATTTCCTTATATAGCATTCCGCGCCACTTGGTGCCACGCTATTTGAGTTATGCATTCTGTCACAGCGAAGTTACGAAGTGTTCAATTGTAGTTATTAAGTTTATTATTAAAACGATTTTTACTGATGATATTGAGTGAGTACAATGATCAAATATATTGTACAGTAATCTAATGATTAAATTTAATGATATCATAATTATTATGCTAATTATAATACATAATTTAGTTTGGTGGTTACGTTAATCAAAACAAAACTTTTGATTCCAGTGATACAAGAACCATTTGGAATACACAGAATGTATTGCATTAATAATGTCTTTTATTTTAGTTATTATTAGGTGGATCATTGTAGTTTTCCAGCGAAAATGTCCAAATGTTTCGACGTGACTAAAAAACACACCGCACAGGAGTTGACGAATGAGTCATGCCACATCAGGGACACGAACTACTAATTGCTTAGTGGAATTTTACTAATTTCATAAGTGGACAATTTCCATTAATTAAATTAGTAATATAATATTTATAACAAATATTGCATAAATGCTATCAAACATATTTGCATGAAAGCATCCAATTGCAATTGTTCCTTCCTAAAGTTCAAAAACGTCCCATTTCTATTTATTGAATAGAATTATTGAACAATAAAGAGTTAAGGAAATATTTTCAAAATTTAAATGATTTGTGAACAAAACTGGCAAGAGAAAAATAAAACACAAACATCGCATTGTGCAATCTTTTTCCAACGTGATTTCAGCTGACGAAAGACAGTATTATAAGCAGTGGTTGGTTTTGCCGCGAAGAACAAAGTAAGGTGACCACGTTTTCCTGGTGAAAGATCACGCCTTTCCAATAGGCTCCATGTCACTAAAACAACGTTTCAAAATTGAAAAACTTCAACTGGAAGCCCATGCAACATTCACTGTACTCCCCGCGCAAGGCACCTTCTTGCAAGTTTCAATCGCAAATCGGGCACAAATTTTTGCAATGACTCAATATATGGAAAATATTCATAAACTAGCAATTATAATACGCGAGCTAGAAGTTTCTTCTTGTTAGGCAAGTTCTAGAATAGGATGATGATTAAAAATACTTGGTTGTGCACGTTAGCAAAGTATGCTTGAAAAATTAATTTTTTTGCATAATTTTAATATTTTCCTGTATGCCCGGGAGGACAGAAAGCCAAAACGGATCGGTATTATATCCATTCTCCTTATTGATGTTATTAGGGTGTTTTAAGATTTCGATTGCTTCTCTATGTTTTTTTTCTGGGAAAATATTGTATGTTTTTGCGATGACTGTTGTTATGTCACATAAAATGCTATGTCCTTTTTCGATATGATGCTCAGCTAGTGCAGATTGATTGATATGTTTGAGCGTGACTTTACTCTTATGTTCATATACACGTGGGCTCACCGCCCTCTCTGTTTCTCCAATTTAGACTTTTTCACAAGAACAAGGGATTTTATATACTTTTGGAAAACTGAGAGGTGCCTTTCTATCTTTAAAGTTGTCCTATTTTTGCAGTTATCAGATCTTTTCTAAACTAGTACTAATAAAAAAGGTAATTTCCCGCTTTGTTTAATTTCCATGGTGAACTGTATATTAGGGTGCCATTGATTTTTGAAATCGAAGTACTTGTGTAGTTCATCTAGTCCATGTCTCCAGATGACAAAAGTGACGTAACAGCACCAATATTTTGGTTTAAGCTCGGATTTGTTAAAGATTTTAGTTTCTAGATTTTCCATATAGATGTTGGCTATTACAGGTGAGATTGGAGATCTCATTGCTGCTTATGAGGCTTGTACGTAGAATTGGTTATTAAAAGAGAAGTAGGTATCAGTGAAACAGTGTTCTATCAAAGGTGTGGGATTGGCGGGGAAGTTTGCAAAGGATTTACTAATATCGATTGTGTCAGAGAATGGTACTTTCGTAAAGAGAGATACTACGTCGAAACGTACTGGGATGTCTTGGGGTTGAATTTGAATTTGTTGTATCTGTCTGATGAAATCAAAAAATTTTTGAAAGTGTGTGATAGAGTTTCCTGTGAAAGGATTCAGTTCATTGGCGAGAAGGCGTGCTAGGATATAAGCTTGTGGGTTTATCACGCTGACGATCGGTCTGAGTGGAATGTTGTTTTCGTGGATTTTTGGGAGTGCGTAAAGTTTTGGCGGGATGGGGTTTGTAGGTATTAATTTATATATTGTTACGGTGTCAAGTTTTGAGTCTTTTAGAAGGGTTTTTGTTTTGCGGACTATCGTGTTTGTAAGGTCTTTTTTAAGTTTTCTATATGCATCGTCAGTTAAAAAATCCATGAGTTTGTTGGTATAGTCTTTGTTATTTATTATTGCTGTTGAGCCGCCTTTTTCTGCGTGTAATATTATCGTTTTTATTCTGGCTGAGTTCTTTAATAGCTGTATTTTCTTGTTTTGTTAAGTTTGAGGACGGCAGTTGGGCTTGGAGTAAGATCTTGGCCGTCCTATTCCTTATATCATTCGCTTTTTCGGGTGCAAGGGTATATATTGTGGATTCTAAGTTACTGATCATTTCTTCTGGTGCGATTCTGGAGGGAGCTACTGCAAAATTGTGTCCTTTAGATAAAGCTAAAATCATTTAATTGCTGAGAGGATGATTAGATAAGTTTTTTACTGTGTTAGTTAATGATGCGTGCCTTAGTGAAAGTAATTTGTCAAATTTTATTTTTTGTTTTTGAGTTGAAAGATCTAATATCATGTATGTAGATATATGCATGTTCACACAGGCCGCTCAAAAAGAGAAATGTTGCGCTCGATCCGCAAGCAGTAGGACACACTCATTTTGTGCGGATACCATAGAAATATATTTTTTAATTTGAACATGTACGTGAAGTAAAACATTTGCAGATGTTTTTTTATTACATTATCAAATATATTTCTCGTTTTACCGTTTGATGTATCTTATGCGCGCTGCATTACTTGCCTTGATCCTATCTCATTCTTTATTGACTGGTGTTTCATAAAAATTATGAGAGACTGAAGCTATTGGTTTCCAGAAACTTTATAAATGTCCATTTTTTCCTATAAAATTAGGTGCAGATGGAAGAGTGACTCCTGGTGTTCGATACGTTACGGTGAGCTGTAAGAATTTCAATATTTAAAATGGGTACCTCAGTTTACTCCCGGGTAAAAAGCGTTTGGACGATCCTCATAGTCTAAGACCCCTCTGGATGATATTTCAGAATATACATCGTTCTTTTGAGCAATTGCAAATTTATATGAAAATTTCATATCAGCAGCGTTATACTGCAAAACTCGAACATCTATATGGATATGCTAATCATCAACCCGGTCAGGACCTTTCAGTGTTTGCTCATGTAGACTTTGCAAACCACAAATATTCAGCTATAAGTTTCGTTAAGTACAATGTCAAGATATCACATCCTAATGTAGCAGATGACGGCAAAGGTAGCCGCATCTACATAAAAATAAAAAACACCTCATTGGTCTATTATTAAAATATAGAGTATCCTGGCGTTTCTACGGATAGAGTTCAGTAGAGCGTGGGCTGCTCAAATTTTATGAAGTTGACATTGTTCTTTGTTTTATAATTCAGCGAAAAAATCTTCAAGTCATGTTATCGTTTTTACGATTCAAGTATCTCAAAAATTTCGATATCTTTGGGATATTCCGCGGATATCTCAAGCTATCCTAAACCATCTTTGCATGCAAAAGATGTACCCGTATATTGCTGGAAATGCAGATTTGCTTCTTGAAAATGATGTATATTCAATAGTTCAATTAAATAAGCTCATCATCATGGAAATAAATTTTTCTTTCCAAGATGTTGTATAAATATCAGCACATCGCATTATGAGTTAGTAACAAAAGGTGCAGCTATTCAGATAGCACACGCCGTCAAGTACTAACAATAGTATAAAACGATTTTATATAGGGAAAAGTGGGGCTAATCCTTTATTTTTTTCAAATTAACCTACTTCTCAACGCAGAAACTGATCCGGTTTGTTTTAAGTTTTGGCGCAAAGTTTCATAAAGCTCTTCGTAGGAGTTGATAGCGGTGAATCTTACGGCTCTTTCCGCGTTTGCTTGAATTCTTTCCGCGTTCACGAAGTCTAATAAAAGATCGGGTTGATTACAACGCTTTCTCGCCTTTTTTTACCATTTTTATCAAATCTTCTATCCCTACATCGTCTTGCCCGTTAAGTGATTTGATAGTACGTATGATTTCCTTAGCTTGGATCGTACCTTCATCCTGAAGATTTGCGGGAAGCATACGGTGAACTAGTTGATGTAGTACTTCCCGGTTCTGAAAAAAACAGGTTCTCGGTTTTGAGGGTTCGCGGGGGGCACAGCCCTAGCAGAGTGGTTTTGTGCCTCCCTGTTATAGTAACTAGGATCTTGGTTTTGTGGATTCGCGGGGGATGTAGGCCCAACGGGGTGATTACGTAATTCTCTATTGTGATAGTTAGGTTTTTGGGGATTTGCATGAGGCCTAGAACCACCAAGGCGATTATTTATGTCTATGGGACGGCTAGATTCTCGATTTTGATTAGGAATACTGCTTTCTTCTTCGTCTGATGTTACTTCCGGATCCACCTTGCCCGTCTGTATCTGGGTTCTTAATCCGACTCGGACGGCTAAAGTTCTGATTTCTCCCATCCTATTTGCATCTTCCCTTGTCAAAAAGTTCATAACATTTTCTAAACCGGTTATCCTAGCTAAGGTGGAATGTAACGTCTGGTCTGTTGTTGGAGAAGTGGGAGTGGAAGAGGATGCAGGGGATGCTATTATCGCTATTCTAAAAGGAGTACTAATTTCGTCTAATATGTCCGTCGAGTCAGAGTCACTCGTTTGGGCATCGTAATCTACGGAAGGGTTCTTCTGGTACGCTTAGAAAGCCAGCTTTGCTATCTCATCTGTTTCTTTCTACAGAAGGATATCCTTATGGCGTACGCTTCACAATTTTCGTTGCACTTTTAATTTTTTCTTAAAATTTTGGGAGATCGCACTTTTACAAATTCACTTCTTATTTTTATAAAATAAATGCTTACTTGCGGCTGCGTGGTTGTCCTCCTCGTGCGTAGAGATGGTGAACCAGGCGTAGCGGCACGACGGATCACTTGCATGCTGCTGTTAACTTCTTCTTTTCCTTCTTGTAGGACGGTGGTGAACCGGCACGTCGTATCGGCGGATTGCTTCTTTTTCTGGAAATTGCTCTCGAAGGTTTACAACTGTATGTCGCTTACCCAAATTTGTTTTTCAGGTTTTCGCGAATACTGGTTTACGTAGGATAGGGCCTACTTAAGTTCAGCCTCTAGTTTTACCAATATCGTTACTTGCCTGCTTTTTGCGAGGAAAAATTCGTGAATATCTCCTCGGAGTTCTTCTTTAATTTCGTTTCAAGATGATGCAGTTTGATCGTTGTTTAACTTTGATCACTTGCCACCATCCTGGCAGGATTGCCAAAAATGTGACGGGGTGAAGACAAGATTCAACTTTTTAAAAAGGATTCGCGCTGACGCGTAGTCAGAGTGACGTTTCTTTATTCTGAATAGTAATTAGGTTAAACTATAACTGATGAGCTGGGCCAAAGCGCTACAGTATATAGCCCTTTTATCTTATCTAAAGGCGTGGGCGTATGCCACTGTTACACTGCCTTCCAAGTGTCTTGAATAAAATTAATTTTTTAAACTCTAATTGAAGTATTATTTCTTATAACTATTTATTCCATATTTCAGGTATCCCAAAATTTCCCAAAAAATTAAGATATTTTCGATATTTTTTGCATGTTTTCGAAAAATGCCATAATTGAGCAAAAAATTTTTAATATAAAATAATAGGGCCCGTTAAAAAAATACGTAACGTTTTTATCTGACAATGCCCCCCCCCCCACCATTCCCTCCATAGTAACACTTTTTCTACAGTAAGTGTATGTAACATTAATATTAGCGTTAGAGTTGAGCCCCCACCCCCTACCCCCCTGAAGGCGTTACGTATGTTTTGAACGACCCCTTAAGAACAATGGAAAAAGCATCACGCCGGGCGTTGGAGGGGGCGGGGATAAATTTCCTTAGAAATGTATCGCGTATTTTGTGAATGGCCTCTTAAATTTACTGATTAAAGTTTTTTTGTGCCAACTCATACATTTTTTTTACTGGGCTGAAACGATTCGATTAAGGGCGTTGGAATCATCCTCTAAGCTCGAATTGAATTTTCTCATTTTACGCTATAAATACTAGAATTACATCTTTGTTGCATATTCGGGGCCTTCTCCTGTTTTGAATCAAATTTATAGGGGAGACCAAGGCGAGATGAGCATACAAGGTCAAATAGACACTGAAATTTCTCTCCGTGCCCTGTAGTCAGCCATCTCACGGTGCTGAGACGTGGACATAGGTGTGATTTACCGCGATTCTACTGGGATCCGATGTCATTTTAAATGTTTGCTCCCATTGGGACCCTGCTGTGGTTGTTTAACCTGTTTAACCTGCAGGGTCCCAATGGGGGCAACTGTTTTCTATAAAAATGACACCGCCTCCCAGTAGAATCGCGGTAAATCACACCTATGGCCACGTCTCTTGACCCTAATATATTAGGGTCGTTCACAAAAAACTTGTTTTTATTTTTCGGCGGCCGTATCGCGACAGTTTGTTTCTCTGGGTAAGATAATAACCTCTTAATTTTTTCAGATTAAAAAAAATTTTTAGGAGTTGTGAGCATCAAATTTACGTAAAAATTGAGCTTTTCGTAGTTTTCGATTTTTTTAAATATACATGTTTGTTCAAGAGAAATATCTTATTACTCAAAATTGTATATATAATATTACCAATATTATATAATAGTCTACGATAATGAAAGAAAGCATTTGTGATGTTGCAAAGCACAAATGCATTCGCGATTTTTTTTTCATTGTATAAGAAAATGAAACATTTATCCTTACGAAAGAATTTTATATTGTTCAACTGTATATTTGTTGCGAATATAAAAAAATATTAAAAATATGATTTCATATAAAATTAGTAATCTGTTATTCTCTCTTCCTCCTATTGATGTATGTTACTATTTTATAAAATTTCATTGGTTTTTAAACCTATTGAAAGCCTTGTTAAATAATTTTATTTTTTTTTTAATATTTTTTTTTCTGGTGCCCCGGTTTTAAGTTTTTCATCTTATATCTATTATATATTTTCCCCCTATTGTGTGGAGGAGATCTCAGAATTTCGGCAATCGTCACAAAAAACGTTTAGGGATAAAATTATGCCCTTATATTTATCTCTTCATAAGAAATAGTACTTTTTATGCCTTTTACGGTCGCCGAAAAATAAAAACGAGTTTTTGTGTGTTTATATATATATATATATATATATATGTTCGGTTTCGGTTTCTATTCCTTTCGAATAGAACTGAAGGGCCTATGACAACTCTGCGCATGTGCACGATACTGAGACCAAGTTTTCATTCGTGGTAAACATTAACGAATTCTTGGACGTCGCTCGTCACACCTCTGCTCACCAAACACATAGGGTGAAACCACTCGTTACTATTCCTTCGTGATATATACATATATACACAATATACTTCGGACGCCAAATCTTATAAGATATTTTTTCACTCCAGGAATTAGAGTGAGTGTATTCACTCTTTTACGAGAGTGACTCGATTCACTCCTTAAGAGTGAAATTTCACAGTATAAAAGTGACCTACACTTTCCCTCTATTTGAAGAGTGCCAATTCACTCTAAAAAATGTAGAGAAGAGTCACTCTTGATAAAAGTGAAAAATCACTCCTATAAGTCCGAATTTTCAACTCTATTGGAATGAAATACTCACTTTTTATGAGGATTGAATAATTCACTCTTAGAAAGAGTGAGTTTCTACTGTGACGCGGCTGGCGCTGTTTTCACTCTTACTAAGATTGAATTTTTACTCCATTGCAGCGAAATCTCACTCCAAGCAATGTAGAGAATAGCTAAAGAGGATAAAACATCCTTTTGCGATGACTTTGGTTGTCTTAAATTATTTTGCAGTATCGAAAGTTATTGTAATCTCCTTGTAAAACCCAAATTTCGACACAGCAGTCTTTAAGCTGAAGTAAACGTGAGAAAAAAAACACATTTCTTGACGAATTTGTTTATTGCAAAATTATCTTGAAAAATCGAAAATCATATAAATTGTTGGAAATCGGCATTTTCCCTGTGCAATAATTGAACTGCAGTTAGAATAGAAAAACCAAACATTCTCAGCTAATTTCTCAATCTTTGAAGAATTTTGCAATATTGAAAATTATCAGAATCATTAAAAAATCCTTACACACAAAAATCCTTAAGCTGCAGCTATAGTGAGAAAAAAGATTCTTTAATGAATTTGTTTATTGAAAATTATTTTGCAATATTTAAAACAGTATAATTGTTAAGAAATGCAAATGTTCACATTCCAATCGCTTTTACTCGGAACTTTTTCTGCTACATTTTTCCCCTCAACATTTTCTGTAACATTTTTCCTCGGAAGTTTTTCTGTCACATTTTATCGCTCAACATTTTCTATAACGTTTTTCCTCGAATATTTCAGAGTCACATTTTTACCTTGTTTACCTTGTAAACCTTGTTTACCTTTCTTCCTCTGAACTCTTTGGGTTACTTTTTTTACTCGAAACTTTTTCTTTCCTGTCTTTCCTCAAAACTTTCTGTGTCACATTTTTCCTCTGAAGGCTTCATTTAGCGTTTCGCTCGGGCTTAGAGCTTTGATTACCTCTATCTTTTCCATAATTGTTTCTA
The DNA here is from genome assembly GCA_011634705.1 of Andricus grossulariae. NCBI lineage: Eukaryota > Metazoa > Arthropoda > Insecta > Hymenoptera > Cynipidae > Andricus > Andricus grossulariae. Next base: position 20,315,300 of record JAABKJ010075445.1, on the reverse strand, counting down.
CCGATAAATTTCTATTTTCCTCAGGTCTAATAGTATTTATATTTTTGTCTTCTCTCATATAATCAGCAAAATTGTCTTCAAGTATCCAATTTTCACCCACACGCTGTATATAACAAATCTCATTAGTATAATCTGGGTCTGCAATTACCCTAATATTTTTCGGTTCGTCTTCAATTAGACAGATTTTTACAGAACCATTCGCGTCTTTTAATATTTTAATAATACAGAATAATCCTTGAAGTCGATTTGTGATTTAAACTTTTTTAGTAGATCTACGCCTAAGATACAATCTTTATGTAACTTTGCAACAACAATGAATACAAACTGGCCTTTCCATTCGCCCAGAGAAAAATTTGCATATAATTGAGTTTTAACACGTACATGTCTCGAACCTGTGGCACCTATTATGAACATGCCCACAATTGAGTTTTTCGCATTTTTTAACATTAACAAAATTGTTAAGATAAAAAGATTCAGATATACAAGTGACCTCACTCGCCGTGTCGATCAACGCTTTCACAGACTTATTTTCAAGATTTAACTCCATAATTCGAAATTTGTCCAATCTTTTATTTACTATATCGTCTTCGTTTTCTAATAATTCCTTACGTATGTCTGTAGGAAATTTAAGGCTAGCAATTTCTTTTATTATAAAATTGTTTTCTAGTCGCCTCGAGTTTGACGCTATTTATCCCCCGCGGAATAACATTCTTTTTAAACTCGAGGCTCAGGGTTTCCATCTCGGGTAGCATTGTGGGAGTTGTTAGAACGGCTAGTAGATTGTTCGGGAAAGTTAGGGTGGAATACGGCTGCTCCAACGTTTGGCATGTAATTGCCTTGATTAAGGGGTAATACGCTTTGATTAGGGATATTCCTATTTGAATTATTGTGAACGGGAATACCTAAATTTTTACTTTCCTGAGAGGTTTTAAGGGGTTGAACAACCAAGCTGCTAGATACATTGCTATTTGATGTGGTGGGCAGTTCCCCGAAGTGATTATTAGCGCTTGCATTTTCTACCGGAGCTTGTGCATTCTAATATTGAGAAGGGTAACAGCCTTTGTTATTTCTGCCCTAGTTACAGTTATTATAATTAGGGTTTCGTTTACAGTTTTGATTGTAATTTGAATTATTACCATACTGTTGGCGATGATTGCGGCATGTACGCCACCCCGGATTATTACTCCCCTGATTTCTGTCTTGACCTTGATATTGGCGCTAATTGCCGCGAACTTGTGACGTAAACTTCGAAGTCCCTTAAGAATTGCATAGGCCTTGCCTTACCACTACCAGAAAATTTTGTGATGGGAATGTTTTTTAAGCATGGCATCTTTCCACAAGGGATTACATTGCGTTCTAATGTGCTTTCTAAATTAGATTGATTTTGCTCCAAATCTCTTAAACGCCTTTCGTTAGTCATTTTATTTACAACTAAATTCCCGTTTGTTAGGAGGATCTTCTTAGTTTCACGTTGCAGGTGATCAACACGTCTGACGAAATCTATCACATGGTCCTCATTTAAACGCGATAACAATTTGCACTGTTCTGATTGTTTTTGAATATTCTTCGCTAATTTACGTTCTGCTCTAGTTTCAACCACCTTTTGTATTGTATCGACCCCTGGATTAAGCTTTACAATTTCGGACTTATTTTGTTTAACAATGATGACTACGCGGGTTTGTTTTTGTATAACTTTATTTAAGGTATTTTTAACCGAGTGTAACTCTCTCGCCAAATCCTTCCATCCCTGTATGTCTAAACCATCCTCAATATCCGATTCGGTATCCTCATACTTATCGTGTTTGAAGTTTTCATCAACATTTGATACCCTTTCGAGAGGAAAAATTGCGTTTGGGTCTTGCTGCAAGCCATTTTGGTTTCCGAAATTACCTACTCTATAAGGTGGATCTTGGGGGTTGAATTCCTGCACGTTTATATTGAAATGAAGAAGATTGTTAAAATCCCCTTCTTTGTAATTGATTGCACCCAGCGGACACTGTTATGTAACTGTAATGTAACTGTTCGAGAACACAAAAGAACATGTTCTGTAACAGGATTAGAACATACTTAGACCATGGTCTAAGTAATGTCGTCCCCAAACATGTTTTGTTTCAGTGGGCAAAGAGTAACTGTAAGGAAACCGAAGTTTTTTTTCAGCAGCAAAGAAAATCATGCCTTAGCCACCGAGTTACTAAAAGTCAGATTTGTCAAAGCTGTTACGATACCAGGTGCATTGCAGTACTAAACTATCATTCCCACTCAAGGTGGAAAACTTCAAATAAAAATGTTTTCGTCCTCTGAGAAACACGACACTGTTGAAACTATAGCCAAAAAATCGATCAGAAAGACATATAATATTACCATATTATATTACTTAACTTAAAATACTGGCACTAAAGCGTAGCACAAAGATCCTCGGCGTGAGCGCACTAGGGGAGATCGCGCGCCACCCGCCCTATCATGGCATCTTGCTTACGTGTCGTTCTATTACTCAAAGACGAATTAATTTGTCACTCTGAAAATTGGGGGTCTTATAAGAAAAAATCTCAGCTTGATTTTAAAACTATTTTGAAGAGAAAAAAAGTGTCGAAATTTGAAAAAAGTCCAATTTATTTTTGATTTTCAAAAATTAGGGTCAAATTTTGACGTTTTTTAAAAATCCTAACGATCATTAAAAAGCTTGTGAAAAAATTTATCATTTTATAGATTTATTCTATAGGTACAGGATCTAGGTTCAGCTTACGAATAATACACCAGGGATCGATTTAAAGTATATATTTAGCATACAAAAACTCGTTGAAACTCCAGGGGTATAAACACTCGGAACACTCGTAATTCATTAGCATAAACAACGCTTAAAGATTTACTGGGATAACGCTTGAAGACAATCAATTCACCTTTCTTAAACGCTCGATACGTACTCCTCCGCCGTTACAATCACACACCTCCGATCTCCTACTTGCTCACTACTCTCTCCGCTCTCGAGCAGTGCCCTCTCTCTTAAACAATCTGTACTAGAGTCTTTAATTTAAACTTCCCTTTTACAAGTCGCTAACATTCGGCCATCCTTTAGTTCATCTCGTCCTCGAGATGATCCTCGTTATAATTCTTCCATGGTAGCTTGTCAATTCCTGTTGATCTTCGGGGCGCTGCATTTGTTTTGGTTCTGATCTGATCTTCTCTGTTTTCTTATATATTTTCCGGGTCCTTTCTTTCTTCTATGAGTGATTCTTCCAATGTGCATTCAACTTTTTCAGTTGTTTATCTTCCTCTTCGTCAGTGACTGGATCTTCATCTGATTCGTAGTCTGAGGGTTTCCACAATTTGAGTTGAGTCACATGAGCTGTGGCCGCATAACTCCACCCTTGTCTAACTCTTAAATGTGTTATGCCGTAAGTGTCACCTGGCATGATCTTAGTAATATTCAGGGGTCGTCTGATACGTTTCTGAAACTTCTGCGGATCTCCCGTTTGCGCTGGAGCTGTTTCCATGAAGACGAGGTCTCCTATTTCATACTTTACACCATGTAACCTGCCGCGATCGTACCTCTCTTTATATTTTTCCTGTTCCTTAATTATTCTCTCCCGAGCTTGCGTCTGAAGTTCCCTTGGATGGTTGTATCGAGTTTCATCATCGATCGTCAATTCTCGTAGGTACCCTTCATCATGACGTGGGATGTAGCCGTACACCAATTCAAAGGGACTCCTTCCAGTTGTCTTGTTGACCGATTCGTTTAGATTACGCTGAGTTTCCTTTAGTTTAATATCCCAGTTTCGATCTTCTGGATCGTTCAAGCTAGCAATCATAACTGGAATCAACGTTTTATTAATGCGCTCAATTTGTCCATTAGCTTGTGGGTGTCGTGGAGAGTTCAGGGTATGTTTTATTCCGTGTTTGCTGCAGAATTCTTGGAATTGTTTCGATGTAAAACAGGCTCCGCGATCCGAGATGATTCGATCCGGTGCTCCAAAGTTTAGAACAAAATCATCAAGCATTCTGATTACGCATGTGACTTTCGTACTCGTTACAGCTTTTAGAATTGTGAACTTCATTAGATTATCGATCAGCGCCAAGACATGCTTGTTGCCCCGACTTGTCACCAACGGCCCTTCATGATCCATGTGGATAATAGCAAAAGGTCGATGACCTGGGGGAGTCAGATGCAGAGTACCGGGCTGCTTGCCAGTCTTAGCTTTCGTCGCTACACATTGAATACAGGCTTTTATATGTTGGCAAACATATCGTCTCATGCCAGGAAAATAATAAAATTGGCGCATCTTTTCTACCGTTCAGTCTAAACCGAAATGACCTTGCAAATCATGAAATCTAACAGTTAAATGACGCATGACCTTAGGTATTACATAAAGTAACTTTTCGTTATCGCGTTCGTGCAACACTCCCTCTAGTAATTCGTAATCACGCACTTCGCCTTTTTCGTGATTAGTTCGCTCGTCCTTCTTTTTTCGCTATATCTCTTATCTTGTGCTGTAAACCCTCGTCTACATATTGAAACATTGCAATCTCTTCCTCTTCGCTAACTATAGAAAACATCCCTGAAACTCGATCTAACATTTCACCTGCACACTCTTCGCTTTCGACTGGTGCCCTGCTCATCGCTTCTACGTGAGGTAATCTAACTCCGGGTCTATGCTCGATCTCATATTCGTATTCGGTTAGTAGATTATGCCAACGAACTATTTGTGGGTTCTTGGTTTTGTTAACGTTTAAGTAGATTATTGCTTGAAAATCAGTCACGGTCTTAAATTCGATATTAATTAATAATATTCTAAGACGAACTACCGCCCAAACTATGGCAAGTAGTTCTAACTTTGTCGAATGGTAATTCCTTTCCAGCTCGCTCGTATGTCTTCTGATAGCATACACTGGATGGAATTTATTATCTTCTGCTTTTTACAACAACATTACTGCTAGACCGAGTGAGCTGGCATCGATGTGAAGTTCTGTTTCGCTCTTAGGATTATAAGTTCGTAAGATCGGGTGACTAGCCATCGCTTTCTTGAATTCGGTGAATACATCGTTTTCTAATTCGGTCTACACGTAAGGAGTATCATCCTTAAGGAGATTATAAAGCGGGACTGCCTTTCCAGCGAACCTATGTATAAACCTACGAAAGAAACCGATCATACCGAGAAATCTTCGCACTGCTCGTGTATTTTTAGGTTCGGGAAAATTATTTATTACCTCGACTTTTACTGGACCAGGTTCAATGCCTTTATTAATCGTTTAATGGGTCATCCTGCGTTTTTTAATGCTTCAAGGACTTGAATCATCCGTTTCTTTCATTCCGGCCAGTTCTTGCCAGGAATCAAAATGTCGTCTAGGTAGAAAAGAACCACTTTATCTCTCAAGGGTCCTAAAACCTGCTGCATCAATTTTGAGAAATAAAAGGGAGCATTAGTCAGACCGAAAACCATCCGTGTGAATTGTCCCGTTTCATCTGGTGTGATGAACGCTGTTTTCTCTCTATCTTCCTTAGCCAGAGGAACTTGAAGATAACCGTGAGCCAAATCTAGTACGATGAACAAATTACTTAATGGCGAACCTATTCCTGGGGTATCACGTGACGTCCGTTCTTCTGCAGGCAGACAACATTCTCCTGATAGGTCATCTCCTCCTGTCAGGTCCAGGTCCAAGTCCAGGTCTTCTCATGTCAGGCATCCTCTTATCAGGTCATCTCTTCAAATGCGTCCTCCTACCCGGCTTTCTTCTTCTGACGGAGTTGGATATGGACTTGAACAACTTGGATTTATTCGACTTATTTCCCGCCCGAATCCGCTCAAGATATTCGAACTTCGAAAATACACTTTTCCTGCCCATAAACCAATGCTGTTGAAAATACAGAAGGAAACCTATGGGCCTATGCCAACCGAAGAACAAATTGTTTTGTCAACATCTAATGGTGAAGTCTTTGCAATATTGGAGACTAGTAATACTCTTGCTGGAATATATACACATAATAATCGCAGAACAAGACGGGCAAAAATAAACATGGAAAGCGGCTCTGTTACCCAATTGACCGAAGAAGAAATTATTGAAACTCCAGTCGGCGTCAGCCGCCCAATCACAAATTATTTTCTAGTAGAGCGGAAAAACTACGATCAAACGGCAACCTAAATAGCTGAAGAGAAATATTAAGTGGCTCTGCTTTCTGAAACATACTCTAATATAATACCTAAAATTGCAATCAATTCAGATTTTTGATGTGTTTATTGAAAATGAAGTTTGATTATATTGAAATTATTATTTTATTCAGCATCTAAATAAAGTGAAACTATAACGTTAGAATTTCAGTTCTAAGATAATAATTAAGTATTATTTGAAATTTATGTTGACTGTAAGAGACTGAATTATAATCTTGAGGCAAGATACTCGCAGACGAAGCAACGCTAAAAAAATGAGCGTCTTCCAAACAAGTTTGGGAAATTTCCTTACAATTAGATACCCACAATTTTTAGTAAACTTCCCCTAAACTTTTGATAATGTCTGTTACGCTTGAGGAATATTCCCTAACATATTCTCCGGTATAGATTCGGATCACTTTCACGTCATATTGATATTAAAGCGAGAAAAGCGTCAAAACAATAAGGATAAGAAATAAATGAAGGCAAAAAGAAAGCGAAGAGGGAATTTGTCAAAAGAAGAAAAATAACAGTTTAAGAAAAAGGTAAGGAATACCAAATGTGAGAACGAAATGTAGACGAAGAGTTGACAATTCTGATAGGAAAAATAAAAAGAGTATTAGAGGGCACAGGCACAAAATAAGTCCTTGAAGAAGGCGGTAGAAGTAGATGAGATAAGGAATGTATAGAGAATAAAGGACGAATTGAGAAAGAAATGAAAAAAATGGAGAAACGGAAATGAAGGGAAGGCGGGTTATATGAAATTGGTTTAACGTGGAATAGAGAGAGAATGACAGTATAGGGAAGAGATTTAGATCAGGCAGTATTTTGCACGCTCTCATGTTAGAAAAATGTGAGCAAGATCACGGGAATGTTTAGAAAAAAGCTAAAGAAGAAGGGACACAGTAGAGACTAGAGGACAGAGAGACTAGTGGGACTCGAGTCAGAAGGTGAAGGTAGAAAATAGAGGCAGTAAGAAGGAAGGAGGAGAAAATTATACAGAATATAGCACGAGTGTAACCGAAGAAATAGGAATATAAGAGAGTAGCGGCGACGAAGAAGAGGGCGGTATATGGAAGCTCCGCAAGAAAAGAGGATGATTTGACATGGGTAGAAAGGAATATGCAGTTAAGTTAAGAAAAACAGCGGAAGGGGAAAAGAAGAAGGGAAATAGAAAGAGGGTGATGTATGGTAAAATAAAGATAGAAGGTACCAGATCAGACTTGGAAAGAAAGGATAGGAAAATTATAAGAAATTTGCAATAATGGGAGGCGGTAGTAATTATGCAGACTTTGTTAGGTAAAAAGGATTGGGAAAGAGTAAGGACATGGTTAGCAAAAAGGTTACAGATCACAAGTTCAAAATGCAAACAGAATGTCTAAAAAAGGCAGAGCAGTGGGATGAATGGTGATGGAAGTAAGAAAGAAATGTGTAACAGGGATGAATAGGAAAGGGTTCAAATAAGAAAAGGAAGAATTAATAGTAGAAAAGGTAGAGATGGCAGGAGAGGTGTAGATGATATTGAAGCTGTATGTAAACGGAGATATGCAGGAGAAATCAGAGAAAATGGGAGGATAACGAGTAAGAAAATCCCAAGACAAGATACTGCATGGGGAGGTAGAGAAACTCTTTAAGAGCTTGAGGGAGACGGGACGGATCATCTTAAATGGAAACATAGGGGGTGATGAAAGGGAATATAAACACTTAGGGGAAGATAAAGCAACGGTAAATGATAGTGTATGACGAGAAAGACGGATGGTCAAAAAACTAGAGATAGATGATCATATACATTCGATCATTCCTCCATGATAGTGACGTATTATAGTGACATGATAGTTATGTATTTCAGGCTAAGGCTAAGGCTAAGCTTAATGAATCCTTTTTATCCATGAATAGGGGATTGGTCAATAGAAAATGAAGAACAATTTAAGGGAAAGTTTAATAATGCCACAATGGGAGCGAGAAATATAAACGAAGAGAAGGAAACTATAGTAGGAGAAATAAAGACTAATGGAGGGCATGGGTAAAAAAGAAGTTAGAGGAGGAGGGGGTAGAAGTGAATTTGATGAGGAATGTAAAGAAAAAAAGAAGAAAGTGAGAAAGGAATTACAAAAATAGACAAAAAGGAAAAGTAGTGGAGGAGAATATAGGAGTGAAAAGAAGGAGTACACTGAGGTGTGTGATAAAAAGAGGAGAAAAATGAGGGGCATGCAGGAGAGAAAATAATGGAAGGGAAGAAGATGAGGAAGAGGATATCAAAAATAAAGAAACCCATTTTGGTTTAGACTACGTGGATCAAAAACCGTCATTCCATCGAGAAAACGCAATTACAGTGGAAAATTCGGATCATTTTAGGGCTACATAGGATTTGGATGAAAATTTTGTAAAATTTGACGTCAGCGCAGTTAAATTGTATGTGTACACAAAATTTGCGTAATTTTCCTCTACATTTTCAAAATCGGCATTCGCAAGATAAACGTGATCATTGTAAATTCGTAAGCTTAGCTTAAGCTTTACTTTTTATATCTGAATGTGGGATAAATATTTCAATAATTTATTCCGATTTGATAAAATCTTTTTAAATGACTTCAAGAAATCCGTGGCAATACTTTGAAATGTGTACGTACACACACACGCACACATATAATGATTGATAAAATGTAAACATCTCACGAGGAGAAGCTCGAGGCACATATTATCTATAAGATAACGACTAAAGTAAACAAGGTACAATAATGAGTTCAGCGTGAAACGCTCAAGATTTCAAGTTGAAATATATTATATTAAATATATTATATAATATCTTATTATATATATGAAATATCTTATTATTATATGTTATATATATTATAAATATATAATTGAAACGTGCTGAAGCTCCGGGTGTTTTTGGCACCACAGAGTATGCATACGTGCCATAAAGCCTCGGTGAACAGGGATATGCCGAACCTATGATATACTTTTCCATACAGATATGCTGCAAGTTTTTTATCTAAGGAGATACTAGCAAAACAGACCTGTAGCTTTTACGAGTGGAAGTTTTATAGAACGGAGAAGTATAGTTTATGATATATGGATAATTAGGAACGACAGTAAAGATAATGAATATTATAATCATATAGGTTGACACCTTCTGGAGAATATTCATTACTTGTATATTTATTTGCTATTTAAGAACGTGCAAACTGACATCAAGTTGAAAAAAAAATAACAGCAGTTTACGGACAGGAAATTCCACTTTTGACAATTTACAAAGAAATTCCGCCGGAAATTATTGGACTACTTCCGAAAATTTTTAGATATTTTATATTTCCGGAAATTCTATCAATTTATAGCATACAAGATTTTCCAAAATTTACCAAAAAATTTTGGTAAATTTATGGTAATTTTACCTTAAATATCCAGAAAGTAGAATGTTATATTTCCACAGTGTCTACCCGACGGATGATTCAAAATTCCCGGTCATTTCCAGGTTTTCAAAAATTCCCCTTCGCAAGTCAGAATCATAATTTTGACCAACTGAAAATTATTGAGCTTTTAAAATTTTCCTGTTGTAAAATTGTAATTCTTTGTGAAAATTTCCGGTGCCATGTCAGAATTATAAATATTCTTGAAAATTTTACTCCTTGCCTCTCTGACCCAAATCAGAATTAAATACAGTTGCTCCAACAAATTTCCTGTTTTAACTCAAATTATCATTTTCCTCTAAAAATTGACTGTTCTAAGTAAGAACTATTTGGCCAGGTTTAGTCTCATGGTCTGTCACTGAAATGATTATCTGTACAGTTAATTGGAGAGGCGACACTGAGATAAACTACAGCCATGTATCCAGTAGAGAAAGGGTAATTAAGCTTTTCATTTAATGGAGTTTGATTGAAATAGAGTTTGTGTTACAAAAATGCGCAAAGATTCATTTAAAGCAAGGACTTGCCAGAAATCCGCATTGAGGACGTAGAGTCTATAAAGAATGTTCTCCGTAGCAGATTTCTTAAGTCTATTTCTGATTTATCAATCTCTTAGAAAACAATATAATATCTAAAATGACAATAGGACTTGTAAGATACACGGAAAAATTTCTACAAAAAAAGTTCTGAACTAGTCACCAGCTCTCGGATACGAGAAGAAACTCATATAATATTTGTGGTTGTTCATAAATAATACATGAATTTTCAATAGGTGTGAATGGTGATGGCGGTTCAAATCAGCAGATTCACTAATTTAGCTTAAATGACAAATAAAATGTAGACTTTTCTCTTCATGTCTGAAATTTACAGTCACTGTTTGTAAAATACTTTGAAATTTGTCTATAAATTTCTCATAAAAAAGTACCAGTTAATTTTTGTTTCGTACCCAAGATGCAGCTACGAGTTCGCTAGTTTTCGTTAGTTTTTGGTTCTTTGATGTCGAATGTAGAACTGATCAGAATGAATACATCGAGAATCTTAGATAGTCTAGTGAATTGTTTCTTAGAAACAAATACCACGTAAATACATAAAGACGCTCGCGGACAAAGTTTTCTTTTCATTCTCGAATCGCTTCATTTTTTTTGTTAAATAAAAACTTTAAGTTATGAAGTTAATGCAATAGTTATTACAATAATCAATTTCTTACTAATTTCTGTTTTTAGAATTAGCTTGGCCACATAAGGAAGACGCAATTCATCCTCCTCCCATTGACATTTTTAATGTTCATTATTTCGAAAGCATAGCAAGAACAGGTGTCCGTTTGCATTTACGACCAGACTTTCACATTATGGGTATAGATGAGGATCGCAAGTATATCATTGGATTATTGCTCTTGCCTGCAACTTCAAGATATGAAATTTTGTTTCCATTATTGGCTCCCAGAGAGGATCTTCATGATGAGTTTGGCAGAGTCAAAATACGCATAGATGGCAACATTGCAAACGTGACTGAACCAATATACGGAGGTGATCGTCTGAACAATATGTTTGGCAAGGAATTTGCCTCACGACGCATTGTTGCTGTCCAAGTACATTGTCCCCAATAGGGTGCCTCATTTTTTAAATTAAACCAAAAATCCTTATCAAATCTGAATATATGTATGCTTCTTGGGTACAATCCTATGTGAAAATATAGTGTATCAAGAAATAAAAAACTGGTCAATCCGTAGTTTCAGAATTTTGAGTTCTTGGATAACTAATATAACTGTTATCAGTTAATATTACTATTTAGTATACCAGCATGATCAACGAGAAACGTTACAGTGTTTATTTTTTTTGTGTAATATCACAATACTCTTGAATGCAAGAGTTCGCATATAACGTCGTTTTAAACTTTTATATTTCGATTTCATCCACAGTAACCAGGTTATCATAAGTAATAGGTGATCCAACAGTTTCTCTGCGTACTTGATTTATTCCGTAATTTACTTGGACAAGACGTTGATTGGCATACAGCACTAGGTTTTTTGGGGTAAGGGGGGAATTTCAAGTGGTTGATTCACTCTAATTGGCAAAAGGCTTCCCAAATGCTTCTTAAAGTCTCTTGTTAGGTCTGGATGGTTCCAGAGTCTGACGGATGGTCTCATTTTCAGGAAACACATATAACGAAAAACGAAAAGCAAACAGAACAAATTTGTAATTTTTTGGAATAATCCACTGTTACAAGCCAAAATTATCATTCTTCTCCTGAATTGCCTTTTTCAATCAGAATTATAATAATTTGTGAAAATTCCTTGTTCTAAATCTGAATCATGAATTTTCTTAAAATTTTTTTGATTTAATTCAGAATTACCAAACCCTTCTGCAAAAAAATGTCCTGTTACCACTCAAATTATCATTTTTCTCTACAAATTTACTATTTCAAGTCCGAACTATACTCAATTATACTTTAAATTAATTTTTCAAATCCAAGTGTGAATCAAATTTATAATAATTATCTTGGAAGATTTTCTGAATCAATTCGAAGTTATAATTCTTATTGAAAATGTACATACGGCATTACCTTAAGGTCTTTCCTAGCTCATGATGCAAGCTTCACCTCCATAAACATCACGAATTTGCGTGTTATTATTTACAGATAAAAATAGTATAATTATTCACATACTCAACCTACTCCCTCTTACTTTATTCACGTTCATTAGTACCATCAAATTCAAGAAAATAGAAACCCACATTTGACACAAGTTGTTAAGACTCGCCGATTTCTTCGCGAAATGGATTTTCTTTGATTATCAGACTGCTCCATTCTTTTTCGTAACATACAAACTTTGATTGACGTTCCACAAACTTCAAAAACCTTTTACATATGTTTTTGGGGTCACTGAATCGAAATCCGACGTCCATTTACATTCAATTTCGAAGGATTTCCAAATACTAAAAAAGTTTTTTAAAAAGTTATGAGATATTTTAATAGGATTTTAAATAATTATGAAGGATTTGAACTGGTTCTTAGAAGGGATTTCCACGGATTTCAAAGGGTTACAAGGGACTTTTATGGAATTTTCAAGATCTCAATGATGTTCTTTATTTGAAATAGTTTAAAGGGACTTTGAGGGATTTTAAGAGATATAAAGGGATTTTAATGATTCCAGAGGACTTCAAAGGATTTTAGGAGATTTCGAAAGATTTCAAACTATACCCGAATTTTAGAGGATTTCGTTATAATTCAGAATATTTAACGGAATTTTAAAGGATTTCCAAATACTAAAAATCATTTTAAGAAATTATGAGGGATTTTAATGGGATTTCAATTAATTGTAAAGGATTTTAACAGGATCTTGGAAGGGATTTCCACGGATTTTAGAGGGTTATAACGGATTTTTATGGGATATTCAAGGTCTCAATGATTTTCTCCATTTGAAATAGTTCTAAAGGGATTTTAATGATCCCAGAGGATTTCAAAACATTTTGAAAGATTTCAAAAGATTTCAAACTATATACACGAATTTTAGAGGATTTCGTAATAATTGAAAATATTCAACTGAATTTCGAAGGATTTCCAAATACTAAAAAAGTTTTTTAAAAAGTTATGAGATATTTTAATAGGATTTTAAATAATTATAAAGGATTTTAACTGGTTCTTAGAAGGGATTTTCTCGGATTTTTAAGGGTTATAAGGGATTTTTATGGGATATTTAAGATCTCAATGATTTTCTTCATTTGAAATAGTTTTAGTGCACTTTAAGGGATTTTAAGAGACATAAAGAGATTATATATGATCCAGGAGATTTTAAAGGATTTCAAGAGATTTAAAAGGATTTCAAGCTATATACACGAATCTTAGAGTATTTCGTAATAATTCAAAATATTTAACGGATTTTGAAAGGATTTCCAAATACTACAAATGATTTTAAGAAATCATGAGGGATTTCAATGGGATATCAAATAATTATAAAGGATTTAAACTGGTTCTTAGAAGGGATTTCCACGGATTTTAAACCGTTATCAGGGATTTTTATGGGATTTTCAAGATCTTGATGATTTTCTTCATTTGAAATAGTTCTAAAGGGATTTTAATGATTTCACGGCATTTCAAAGGATTTCCAAATACTAGACATGATTTTAAGACATTACGAGAGATTTTAATGGGATTTCAATTAATTGTATAGGATTTTAACTGATTCTTAGAGATTTTAAGGGATTTCCACGGATTTTAAAGGGTTATAAGGAACTTCTACGGGATTTTGAAGATCTCAATGATTTTCTTCATTTTAAATAGTTTTAAAGGACTTTAAGGGATTCTAAGAGATTTCCAAATCAGTCACGGAATTTCAAGGGATTTTAATGGAGCTTAAGAGGTATAAAGGGGTTTTGACGTTTTTTAACGGGATTTATTAAAATTTGAAGAGAATTAAAAAGTGTCTTAGTGATTTCAAGGGATTTCAACGGGTTTTGAAGGAGTTTAAAGGATTATGGGATTTTAAGAGATTTAAAAATATTTCACAAGGTTTCAAAGGATCTTGTAACATTTCGAAATATTACATGCAATTTTAAGGATTTGAGCCGATTCTGAGAGATTTTAAAGGATTTCTACAGGTCTTAAAGGATTTTTTGGGATTTTAAGAGATTTTAAAATGATTCACGAGATTTCCAGGGATTTTGAAGAATCTCAACGGATTTTAAGAGAGATAAAGAGATTTTGATGATTCCACGGGATTTCAAAGGATTTTAGGAGATTTCAAACTATATACACGGGTTTTAGAGGATTGCGTAATAATTTAAAATATTTAATTAACTATAAGGGGTTTTAACTGATTCTTTTTCATCGGATTTTTAAAGATTTTTTAACATTTCAAAGGATTTAAAAAATTTTTAAAGTCATAAAGAAGTTTTGATGATTTTATGGGACTTCAAAGGATTTCAAAGAGATCTCAAAAGATTTTACTGAATTTGAAAAGAATTTTTGAATATTATACAGGATCTTAAGAGAGATGAAAAAAGAATCACTGGATTTCAAAAGATTTTAATGTACTTTGAAATATTTTATGTGATTGGGAAAAATTTTATTCTTTTTTCAAAGAATTATTGAATAGTATACAGGATCTTAAGAGATTAAAAAAAATCACAGAATTTTAAAGGATTTTAAAGAATTTTAAAAAATGTCAGAGGATTTCAAAAAATTTTATTCTATTTTTAAATAATTTTTGAATAGTATACAGGATCTTCAGATATTAAAAAAAAATAATCACGTGATTTCAAAGGATTTTAAAGAACTTTGAAATATTTTATGGGATTTTGAAAAATTTTATTCTTTTTTAAAAGAATTTTTGAATATTATACAGGATCTTGAAAGATAAAAAAGAAGAATCACGGGATTTCACAGAATTTTAAAAGATTTCAGGAAAGGTTCAAAGATTTCAGAGTATTGTAAAAGATTTTAAAAGTTATAAAGAAGGTTTGATAATTTCATGGGATTTTAAAGAATTTTAAAGAGACTTCAAAAGATTTTATTCTTTTTTGAAAGAATTTTTGAATATTACACAGGATCTTAAAAGATAAAAAAAAAGAATCACAGCATTTCACAGAATTTTAAAATAATTCAGAGGATTTTAAAAGATTTCAAAAGTTTTAAATAAGTTTTGATGATTGCATGGGATTTTAAAGGATTTTCAAGAGATATCAAAAGATTTTATTCAATTTTGAAAGAATCTTTGAATATTATGCATCTTAAGACATTTTAAAAACAATTACAGGATTTTAAAGGATTTTAAAGAATTTTAAAAGATTTCAGAGGATTTCAAAAGATTTTATTCTATTTTAAAATAATTTTTTTAATAAATTACAGGATCTTAAGATATTTGAAAACAAAATAATCACGGGATTTCAAAGGATTTTAAAGAATTTTGAAAAATTTCATTGGATTTAAACAGATTTCATTCTTTTTCAAAAGAATTTTTGAATATTATGCAGGATCTTAAGAGGTTTAAAAAAAAATTATCACAGGATTCAAAAGGATTTAAAGAATTTAAAAAGATTTCAGGAGATTTGAAAAGTTTTTAATCCATTTTAAAATAATTTTTGAATATTACACAGGATCTTAAGAGATTTAAAAAAAAACAATCACAGGATTTTAGAAGATTTTAAAGAATTTTGAAAGAAATTATGGGATTTTAAAAGATTTTATTCTTTTTTAAAAGATGTTTTGAATATTATGCAGGATCTTAAGAGATTTAAGAAAAAATATCGCAGGATTTTGAAGAATTTTAAAGAATTTTAGAAGATTTCAGGGGATTCCAAAAGATATTATTCTATTTTAGAAGAATTTTTGAATATTATACAGGATCTTAAGAGATTAAAAAAAAACCAATAAAGTTCTTTTTCTTTACTTTCATTCTTTCTCATTTCTTCCTCTAACACCATCCAATTCTTTCAAACAAACCTCAACAGATTTATACTCTCCTACAACCTTCACCACATTATCTTGCTAGCTTCAAAGAAGATATTCCACTAATGCATTCCACTAAAGCTCCTTTTTTTACTTTCATTCTTTCTCATTTCTTCTTATAACATCATCCAATTCTTTCAAACAAACCTCGCCAGATCCATACTCTCATAAAACCTTTACCACATTATCTTGCTAGCTTCAAAGAAGATATTCCACTAATGCATTCCAATAAAGTTCTTTTTCTTTACTTTCATTCTTTCTCACTTCTTCCTCTAACACCATCCAATTCTTTCATCCACACCTCAGCAAATCCATACTCTCTTAAAACTTTGACCACGTTCTCTTTTTAAATTCCTCTATCTTTATCTTCAATTCTTTTTCACAGTTTTTGCACATCCCCTTCTCTCTTTTTTCACAATTTTGCTATTATTGTCCATAATGTCGTTCTTCTCTCTCCTCATCCCTTTTCTAAATACTATGATACTCTTTCCTATTTTACTCTTTTATCCCGTTTATTATATTTTGATTCCTGTGTCACGACCCACCTTTTGATCAATTATCTTTTCCTGTACTGATCTATTACGTTCGTCTAACTAGGGAGGACTCTAAAATATCAGAAAAAATGTACTGTCATTCAGCTCCTTTTTCTCCTTCTTTCTTCACTTCTTCCACTCCTTTTCTACCTCAACCATACCATTTTTCTCATTGACTCTCATTCTTTCTCATTTCTTCCTCTAATACCATCCAATTCTTTCAGCCACACCTCACCAAATCCATACTTGCCTAAAACCTTTACCACATTCTCTTGCAAGCTTCCTCTATCTTTATCCTGAACTCTTTTTCACAGATTCTGCACTTTCCCTTCTCTTTCTTTTCACAATTATGCTATTCTTGTCCATAATGTCCATCTTCTCTCTTCTCACCCCTTTCAGGAATGCTTTGGTACACTTTCCTATTTTACAATCTTATCCCGCTTATTATATTTCGATTTCTGTATCATCACCCATCTTTCATATAATTACCTTGTCATGTTCTGATCTATTACGTTCATCTAACCAGGGAAGTTTCTCCAATCTTAGAAAAAATGTACTGTCATTGAACGGCATTTTCTCTATTCACTTCTTCCACTCCTCTTCTACCTTAACCTTGCATTTTTCTCATTGACTCTTATTCTTTCTCATTTGTTCCTCTAACACCATCTAATTCTTTCGAACACATTTCATCAAATCCATCCTCTCTTATAATCTTTACCATATTTTCTTGTTAGGTTCCTCTATCTTTGGCTTCAATTCCTATTCACGGATTCTACACTTTCCCTTCTCTTTCTTTTCACAATCTTGATATTCTTGTAGATAATTTCCATCTTTTCTCTCCTCATTTCTTTTATAAATACTTTGGTACTCTTTCCTATTTTACTATTTTACCCCGTTTATTATATTTTGATTTCTGTATTATGACCCATCTTCCTATTAATTATCTTCTCCTGCTCTGATCTAATACGTTCATCTAACCAGGGAAGTCTCTCAAGTCTTAGAAAAAATGTACTGTATTTAAACAACTTTTTCTCCTTTATTCACTTCCTTCACTCCTTTTCTACCTCAACCTTACCATTTTTCTCATTGATTCTCAATATTTTTCATTTCTTCCTCTAACACCATCCAATTCCTTCAAACACATATCATCAAATCCATCCTCTCATAAAAACTTTACCATATTCTCTTTTGAGCTTCCTCTATCTTTATCTTCAATTCCATTTCACAGTTTTTGCACATTCCCTTCTCTTTTTTTCACAATCTTGCTATTATTGCCCCTAATGTCGTTGTTCCCTTTTCTCATACCTTTTCTAAATACTTTGGTACTCTTTCCTATTTTGCACTCTTATCTCGTTTATTTTATTTTTATTTCTGTATCATGACACATCTTTCTATTAATTATCTTTTCATGTTACGATCTATTACGTTCATCTAACCAGGGAAGTTTCACCAATCTTCGAAAAAATGTTCTGTAATTAAACGGCTTTTTCTCCTTTAATCACTTCTTCCACCCCTATTCTACCTCAACCTTACTATTTTTCTCATTGACACTCATTCTTTCTCATTTGTTCCTTTAACACCATCCAATTTTTTCGAACACATTTTATCAAATCCATCCTCTCTTATAATCTTTACCACGTTCTATTGTTAGCTTCAAAGAAGATATTCCACTAATGCATTTCAGTAAAGTTACTTTTTTTACTTGCATTCTTTCTCATTTCTTCCTCCAACATCATCCACTTTTTTCAACCAAACTTCTCCAAATCCGTACTCTCCTAA
Source organism: Andricus grossulariae (assembly GCA_011634705.1). Taxonomy (NCBI): domain Eukaryota; kingdom Metazoa; phylum Arthropoda; class Insecta; order Hymenoptera; family Cynipidae; genus Andricus; species Andricus grossulariae. The sequence continues at coordinate 20,297,000 of JAABKJ010075445.1, read as the reverse complement.
AACCTTTATCGTATTCTGTTGTCAGCGTCCTCTATCTTTGGCTACAATTCCTATCCACGGATTCTGCACCTTAACTTCTCTCTCTTTTCACAATCTTGCTATTCTTGTCCATAATTTCCAGCTTCTCTCTCCTCATTTCTTTTATAAATACTTTGGTACTCTTTCCTATTTTACTATCTTACCCTGTTTATTATATTTTTATTTCTGTATCATCACTCATCTTTCTATCAATTATCTGGCATTAAACGTCTTTTTCTCCTTCTTCATTCTCTTCTTCTTCGCTTCTTCCACTCCTCTTCTACCGCAACCTTACCATTTTTCTCATTGACTCCCTATCTTTCTAATTTGTTCCTCTAACACCATCTTATTCTTTCAACCACATCTCATCAAATCCGTCCTCTCTTAAAACCTTTACCACATTCTCTTATTAGCTTCCCCTATATTTAGCTTCAATTCTTATTCACAGATTCTGCACTTGCCCTTCTCTTTCTTTTCACAATCTTGCTATTTTTGCCATTCTTGTCTATAATGTCCATCTTCACTGTTCTCACCCCTTTTACAAATACTTTGGTACTCTTTCCTGTTTTACTATCTTATCCCGTTTATTATATTTTTATTTCTGTATCATGACTCATCTTTCTATTGATTATATTTTCATGTTTTGATGCATTACGTTCATCTAACCAGGGAGGCCTCTTAAATCTTAGAAAAAATGTACTGTCATTGAACAACTTTTTCTCCTTTATTCACTTCTACACTTCTTCCACTCTCCTTCTTTAACCTTACCATTTTTCTCATTGACTATCATTCTTTCTCATTTCTTCCTCTAACACCATCCAATTCTTCCAACCACACCTCATCCAATCCATCCTCACTTAAAACCTTTACCACATTCTCTTGTTATCTTCCTCTATCTTTATCTTCAATTCCTTTTCACAGATTCTGCACTTTCCCTTCTCTTTATTTTCACAAACTTGCTATTCTTGTCCATAATGCCCATCTTTTCTCTCCTCATACCTTTATTAAACACTCTGGTACTCTTTCCTACTCTTTCCTACAGACAACGTTCATTTGGGCTTAACTTGTAAAAGCTGTTTGAAAAACGAGCAATAAAGTACAATTTTCTAGATTTTTCCTTTCGAATGTTTGACTTAAACATTATCAGATTGTTTAAACAATAAATGACCTATCGTTATAATTATACGCCTTTTCCAAGTTCAATAAATAGAGCATAGTATTATTAATATACCAATAATTCGCGATATTCTTCAGAAATAAAGCTGTCAAAAATAAAAATAAAATGGTTTAAACAATTAAAAATTAATTTATAAATTTATGATTGGGGTATTTTTTGGGGTAAAATGAAACAAGCTCAGGATGATAGAAATTGAAAAGTAATTATAAATTCGTAATTCTTGAAAAGTTTTAATGAGATCATGAGAGTATTGCCTATACTTTATTAAACATTTTAAAGTTTTGGAGAGAATATACAAAAATGTGTATAAAAATACAGGTATTGCCTTTTTTTGGGATAGTAACAAAATTTGATCAGAGTTCAGGCTGAACTATAAATAAATTGTTTTGTATACATTTTTGAAGTGTGTCGCATTTTAAATTCAGTGATAACACTAGAAGAAAAAAATCAGACAGACACAAAATAAAAATACAGAATGATACAAAAATGATCATAGTAAATAATGACATGAAAACTTATTTTTTCTTATATTTACCAAGTCAGAGATTCCGAGCAAAGTAGTCAAATAATAGTAGTCAAAATTTGTTTATTATTATTATAAAATTAATTATGCAATATCTCATTTTTCGCAATTATTAAATGTTTTGAAAAATTAAAAATATTTTCATCCTATAGGGCCTAATTTGAAAATTTTCAACCTAAAGTCTTTCACTTGTCTTACTTCGCACACTTACCAATTACAAATTATTATTTTCGATGATGAAATTGATAGTAATATTAAAATTAAGAAATTGATAATTTTTGCATAAAGCTCAGGATTAGGTGTGTTTAAGGAAACGAAGAAGAAAAATACAAAGCATATTCAAATTAGATCAAACCCCCAATTTACAAAAAAATTATACATTACTATTTTGAAATTATATTCGAGAAATTTAAAATGTTTTAATTTTTAGTTTAGATGATTCGAAATCAGAAGAGTTTTGCGTCTAGAAGGCTATCAGAAGGCAATATTTTGAAAATGGAAGCAGGCTTGCTCAGTGAGTAAGTTAATAATCTTCAATATATCGCACAAGTCTAATTTTGAAATTACGTGGCGGTTTTTGAGCGTTTTTGACTTTCGTGGGGTTCAAAATTAAAATGTATTGTCGATTCGTTTTCTTCAAAGTTTTTTAATGTATTTAATATCTATAATATTTTGACATCATTTTTGCACATTTTGATAAGTGAAAATTTTCACAATGTTGACTTAATGAAATTTCCGAATTATAAAATTCCCGAATTTAAATATTCTCAAATAAAAAAATTCTCCACAGTTTATATTAATACCGATTTTGAATATTCCCGAATGATAAAATTCCCGACAGAGAATTGCCGAATTAAAAAATATCCGAAATAGAAAATTCCCCAATGTAAGCAATTAAGTTTTATTATTAAATATTATTTATTAAAAATACAGTGATCAAATATTTTAATGAGAAAAAGTTACTTTTATTGTTCAAAGTTTCTAAAGTTATTGTTTGAATCTAAAACAATATTTGAAAAAAAATTGGGACGACTGAAAAATCCCGACAAATAATTTCTGAATGAAAATTGTTTTTAATTATTGTTATTTTTTATTGAAACAATTATTTTAGAACCTTTGAACATTAAGAATATTTGGTTATTGTATTTTCAATAAATGAATCATATCTACTTTAAAAAGGTTGATTGTTTAAATTCAGGAATCTTATAATTATGGAATTTTCGAGTTTAGATATTTTATAATTCAGAAATTTTTTATCCGGGAATTTTCAAATTCGGTAATATTATAAACTGTCGGGAATCTTATTATTCGGGAATTTTCCAATTCGCGAATTTTTTTATTCCGGTATTTTTCAATGGGACGACTGAAAGTGCCAAAAAATAACATTCCCGACAATGTAAAATTCCCGAACGATTAATTTCCCGAATTGTGAAATTTCCAAATAATAAAATTCCCGAACAGTTCATAATATTACCGAATTCGAAAATTGCCGGATAATAAAATTCCTGACAAAAAATTGCTGAATTATAAAATATCCGAACTAGAAAATTCCCGAATTATAGAATTCCTGAATTTGAAAAATTTTTAAAATGGTATTTAAAAATATTATTTACTTATTAAAGAAGCAATAGTCAAACATTTTTATGAACAAATTTTTTTTAATCTTCAAAGTTTTCAAAGTTATTGTTTGAATTAAAAATAATAATAATGGAAGAAAATTGTTTTCCAGACATATATATTTGTTCAATTATTGTTATTTGAAATATAATCAATAATTTTAGAATCTTTGAACATAAGAACTATTTTATTACTGTATTTTGAATAAATAATTGGTATTTATAAAAGAAGATTTTTTTAATTGTTTAAACTCGGGAATTTTCTAGATCGGATATTTTATGATTAGCCAATTTTCTGCCGACAATTTTATTATTAGGGAATTTCAAAACTCGGTAATATTATAAGCTGTCGGGAACTTTTATTATTCGGAAATTTCATTATTAGGGAATTTTCCAATTCGGGAATTTTACAGTGTCATGAATTTTATTTTAAGGGAAGTTTAAAATTCGGCAATATTAGAAACTTTTGGGAATTTTCTCATCCGGGAATTTTATTGTTCAAGAATTTTATCATTCAGGAATTAAAAAATAATTTGAGAATCTTTAAACATTAAAAATACTTTTCATACAAATATTTTATTATTGTATTTCAAATAAATAAATAATATTTATAAAAGAAAGTTTTTCAATTGTTTAAATTTTATTTTGGGAATTTTTCAATTCCGGAATTTTATTATTCGGAAATTTTTTTATTCACAAATTTTATAATTAAGGAATTTTCTAATTCGGCAATTTTCAAATTCGGTAATGTTAGAAACTCTCGGGAATTTTCCAATTCGGAAATTTCTTTATTTGTGAATTTGCAAATTCGGAAATATTCTTTTTCGGCAATTTCCAAAAAAAAAACAGGAATCTTAAAATAACTCGGTTATTCTCTTGAAACCTTTCAAAATTCTTAAAACCCTACTTTTTTCGAAATTTTCATAATATAAATTTTGCTTAAAATTTTTTGAAATCGTTTTAAATTCTTGAAAATCTTTTCCTAATTATTATTGAACCTTTTTAAAACTTCTTTATATTTCTTGAAAAAACTCGATTTTTTTCTAAATTTGGTAATCGTGCAAAAAACCTTCTACCTTCTTTTTCGAAATTTTAGGAAATCATTTAAAATTCTGCAAAATAAAAACAATTTCGCAAAAATCTTTCAGATTCTTGAACATAATTTTGGATATCTTTGGGAAGGGTGGACGGAGCGATCCCTCTGAGGTCATCAGTTAGATGCACAGATTCGAAGCACTGCTTGGTGTGTTATGTAAGTTTATGTGTGTGTGTGTGTTCATTACTCAAAATTGGCCAGCAATAGTCCCCCATATGAGCCTCAAGCGCAAAGAAATCGCTGCCTCATTTTCGAGTCTTCTCAAAATCGGCTTCGAACCCCAAGGTTAGGCCCTCGAAAGAGCCCATTTATCCTTGGTAAGGCATCAGCTTTTTCTGAGGGGATTAATGTGTACATATTGCCAGAACAAAAAATTGCACGCACAGCATCAGAAGTAATAGGCTTGCAAGTCATTGGTGGGGATTTATATCTTTACGAAAATAAAGTTACAACAACGCTGCCAAGATTAGCCATAGTGGAATTTATCAACTTTCCGAAATCAAAGACGCCAGTGATCTGGGTAGCTCACAATGGAATACGTTCTGATGCACCAATTTTATTGCGAGAAATACAGCGACAAGGATTGCTAGATGAATTTTCTAGTTGTGTCTACGAAAGCTTTATTTGGAGACAATGCTGCAAAAGATGCACATAATGCGATTGCAGATGTAGCAATGTTGCAAAATATGATTTATCACGTTAGCATAAGCAACGATGAAATTAAAAACGCGGCTATCATCATTCAAACAATTTTGCATTCTGAGGTTGCTGCAACAAAAGCAAAAATGAATAAAAGTACTTTGAATTGTTTAAGGGAAAATGTCTCGAATAATATGCTGAATAAATGGCAAATGCAGGACTCCAATTTATATGATTCTGTTAAGTTAGGTGCATAATGCACAATGTTTATTTAAAAGCTTATATTTCCTACAAAACGTGGTAAAAAATTCTTATATTTTGCCAAATGGCGCGGAATTAATAAAAGTTCAACATACTAAAATGGCATGAAAGAATCTTGGATCTTACTCATCGCATGTTCCTCCTTAATAGCGATGATAACATCCTTGTACAAGATTACCAAACTTTAAAGATTCCAACATGTATGCAACACTTAGAATTACAGAATCACATTTCAACTACAAAAGTGTCCCATTCTGCCCCACTCTCCTCTAGTCAAAAAATATATCAGTCCTTATTAACAAGAAACCACAAGTTAAATGAGTTTTACGGGTGTCGATGATTGTATTCTTGTACTGCTTTTAGTAATTGCCTTCAATAGTGAAGATTTTAAATCCATGTATACTGAATTTGCAACAAAATAATCGAGTTTTAAACTACAACGACGAATATTGAACCAAAAAATGAATTTTTAACAAAGTAGTTTGTCTTTTAGCCAAGTATTAATTGAATTTAAAAAAAGACGAATTCGCAACGAAAAATATATGAGCTGTTATTAAAAAAAAAAGGTTTAAATTTTAAATAATAAAACAAGCTGAACTGAACCGCAAAGACGACTGTCCAAATCTGTAGGTTTGATTTAGTTACCATTTTTACAAATTTTAATCCGTGTCTGAATTCTACTGTGAATCACTTATTTTCACTGATAAATAAATCAGTTTTACTGATTTATTTTTAAAAAATACATGATTTACAGCTAGATTTGAATCAATAATCATTGATATTAGTAAAAAATTTTACGTATTCCAATTTATAGAGAAATAAACTGTTGTATTTATGATTGAAAAAAATTAAATTTCTAATTGAAGAGATAAATTTACAAACTAAAAAGAAAACGGATTTTCAACACAATATTTGAATTTTCAACTGAAAAAGAACAATCAATAAAAAATAGCTGATTCATAACTGGAATTCAGTCACTAATGATATTAGTAAAAATTTTAACTCATTAAAATTTAGAAACTAGAATTTTCAACCAAAGTAGATTAAATTTCTAACAAAAGAGATTAACTTTCAAACCAAAAAGACGAATGTTGAACAAAATAGTTACATTTTCAACTAAAAGTGATTTTTCGTTCAAATATTAACCAAAAATTTTAAACAAATTGTGGAATTTTCAATCCAAAAAGACGAATTTTATACAAAACATTCCTATTTTCTACCCGAAAATATGTGCAGTGCGCGAAAAACTAGGCAATTTTCCTCGCATACTGCTGGTAGCCAATCGAAAAACAGCATTCATATTCAGCCACAGCTAAGTTCAAATTCAGAATGTTTTTCTTCGTCTTGAAGATTTTTTTGGTTATGTTAAATTTTTTTTATTAAAGACGAATCTTTTTCTGAGTGTAGTGAATATTACAACAGCGAAAATAATTTTTAAAACCAGCTTGTGCAGTTTACTAATCAAAAGAATACAATTTTTCATAGTAAAATATCAATTCCAAAAGCCCTTCGTCTGTTCAGGCCAAACGGCCGGACGACAAAGTAGTATTCATCCGGCTGTTGAATTCCATTATACTTCCCGTCTGGTTCTCGGAATTAAAGTTGTAGTTTCATTTCCCTCCACTAATTGGCACCACAATTCAGAGTCAATGGAAAAAACTACAGCGCCCCCCATAGACCGCCCTGCACATCTCATTCGTTATTTTGTGCTGAATGGCGTCGCACTTCAGAGTTGAAATTTTCGAAATTTTTGTCTTGGTGTCAGAAAAATAATGGGTAAATCGCGAGAAAGGAAATATTCTTTGAAAAGGGATAAAGATATTGAATATTTGTTACGTTAAGTGAGAAGATTGAAACGTGAAATTAGACGAAATCGTTATGATAATCCGCCTTCGTCGTACTCCGAATGTTCTAGAACGTCGTCTAGAAATTATTCGTCTTCGAGATCAAGATCTAGGAGTCCGCGTAAATCTAGAAGTCAGAGAAAATCTGAAATTCCAAGACGATCAAGAAGCCCGAGACGATCCAGAAGCCCGAGAAGATCTAGAAGCCCGAGACTATCTCATAGAAGACGATCTGAGGATCAACTGATTAAGTATTTAAGGGAACGTTAATGTCGTTCATTAATTTTTCACGAGGGTAAGTAAATAGTAATTGTACTAAGATGGCTCAGCTCATCCATAAGGTGAGAGGTTGTCGATCTTATCGACTGGTGAGCTTGTACATAAGTACAAGACTAACCTTGATCGAACAAGTTTTTAGATGCGTCAAAAAGAGAGGTTAGGTCGGGCAATGTTCAACCATCATCTTGCGACCTCTCAAAATCTAACGACTATGCCGTCGATAAAAATACTGCTAAGGATCTTTCTTCAACGCATGCCAATAAATCGTAATCGCAGCAGCAGATCCTTCTGTAGCGGATTCTAAAGAGCTCAATCTTCATCCAGAATTAGTCCCTAGGTGGCAATATTGGCTCAAGTCGGGTTTCGATAATGATAGTGAAAATAATTTGCTTAAGAAATACCCAAGAAAGGGAATTGTTTTCTGAATCTCCCGCAGCTGAATCCTGAAATAAAGTTGTCACTGGTGAGTGAGGTAGCGCTGAAAAGAGATGAGCATTTTCAGGATACACAACGCCTGAAACGACTTAGATGTAAAGGAGAACGACTGCCAGATGTAGACCTGTACCTCGCACGAACATGAGGATTTTCAGAAGGAGAATGTCTGACCGAAAAGTTAGATCTGGTTGAAAGAAATATTCTTCATACAAAAATGTTGTAAATTTTATAATACACTTATATTAGATACCCTTTTAATAATTGATAAAAGTGAATAGAATAGATATATTAACACAGTAAATTTTAATGATGGAAGGAACAAATCGAAAAGACTTTTCCGGAGAATGATGTCCATCAGGAGAAGAAATTCCGGAATCAGAATAACCAGGGATAGGCTCGCCATTGGGTAAGCAATCAGACTGTGAACTAAAATCTGCAAAAAGAAACAGATGCTTAAAGTTTTGTTGTGCATTCTAGTATGGCATAATTTAATCTTTCAGAGAAACAAGTAATCGTCTCATTTCGTTAAAAAAGATAGCCGTATTTTATGCACGAGGCCTAAACGGAAATATCACATTCCTCCCCTACTGGAACTGATTTAAAAAAATTATTTCCGTAAAGAATGGAAATAATAATTCCAATTGTTTAACATATGTTTAGTTGATTGATATACAGCGATACAACGTTCTCTTTTCCTCTGATCAGAAAATGACAAAATATTGTTAGTGAAAAACAACTTTTATTCTTCTCTTTAATCCACTCTTGAAATTTATTTTACTTTTTAAACCTGTAAACTATTCGACGTATCTTGATTTCATCACGATAATCAATACTCAGACATTCACAAACCTTCATCTCAAATTGAAGTAAAACGAATAAATTGCAATGATCCGATATTATGAATTCCAAAATTCGTAAAAAGTTGTCGTCACTTTTTAAAATTGTATACAAAATATCCACCATCGTCATTTGACTTATTTACCCGAAAAAGGCGTATTTTTCTAATTGACAACACACGCCTGTTTGTCAACTGTCGTTGGAACAACGTGCCCCAGGTAATTTTACTTATCTTCGCCACGCCAAATAACCTTGGTTAATTAGCTACGTTTTTATATTCGAAACAATTTATTCAGAAATTCAATTATGAGTACAAATTATGATAGGGCATGCCTGCGAAATATGCCAAATTGACAAATTGGGTTACGTGTCATTTACAAACTTTTCTGATACATGGATATCTCTGGTGATTTAAAACTTCAAACACGACTAAAATGTGAAGACTAAACGATATTGGAGTTATTCTAGAAGCCTAATAAGTTCTGATACAGATGATAATCTAGACAATGCTAAGGCATCCTCTCCTCTTTTCTTTGCTTGGTAAGCAATTTTTGACTCATTCCTTTAATTCTTTGCTATTCCATGGAATTTAACTGAGGGTTCATAATGATAATATTCATTGATAATGTATTTCCTTTGTGGGAAATTCAAATATTTTGTTGAAAATTGCATTTTTTTCTGCAGAAAATCAACCTTCCTAGCAGAATATCATTTCTGTTGGAAAAAATTAATCAATTACTCGCTCAAAAGTGGAGATATTTTGTCGAAAATTTAGTTTTTCGGTTGAAGATTCATCAGTTAAGTTGAACATTCATTTCTTTGTTCAAAAATTCAACTATTTCATTCTTAAATCATTTTTGTTATATTCATTCTTGAACTGCATGTTTTTCATAATAAAAAGTTTATTTTTTAAATATTCGAACATTATTAAAAAACGTATCATCCTATAAATAACGCATTTTTTAAAGAAAAGATTTACTTTTGGTTAAACAATTCTGCGACGGGTTTATTTTTGACAATCTCCAATAAAAATGAAGGAAAATAGAAATTTGTATAGAATGTACATCAAAACTTACAAGTTCTGATTTGCGTGTAGCTTTAACAGAATGTGATTATAAACTAGAGAGATAGTATTATATTCACCAATAGAGTTGAGTATAAAAGCCATGGATGACAGGAGAGTATAAGTAAATCTCATATTTTCTAACTAAAGGAAGAACTGATTATTGTAATGATAAAGAATTGAATTGACAATGTAACTGCTGAATATTTTAGTCCCTGATCAGAATATGTAATAAAGATACCTTATAGTTATTTTTTTACACATTAGAGGCGTCAACTTCGTCCTAAATATATATTTACATTTCATTAGAGTCAGTTATCATAGTTTGTAGAATATTTTACGTTTCACTGGAATCAATTGCTTGTATAGCAAATTTATATCATGTCTACTATAGCCTATAATTTTGAGCTCGAAAAAATTTATACAAAATATGTTTAAATAATTATGAGGATGAAATCCATTTTTTCACATCTATGATGAAAAATGCATTTATTATCATATTTTTATTTTTAATTATCATCTCATTTCATTTTGTTCCTTATTCAAACGATTGATACAAATGTCAAATAGAAACTTGAAAAGATAGAAATTCCGATAAAATGTCGGAGAAAAATTTTTGCGATAATGAAATAGGAAGATACAGGATTACGTTTATTCATTAGTGATGTTCAACAGAAAAATCAAAATCCTTGCAAAGCAGAAAAGGTCTGCTAAATCCTGCGCTGAATTTTAAGATAGCACTTCACCTCCAACATGGTGAGCTGGGGGCTTAGAAAGCAAAACGGTACCGCTCTGCTATGCTATAACATCGATGACTTAAAAAATCTAGCCCTGAATGAACATGAATGGTCGATACTTCGAAAAATGTTGCACTATCTACGTCATGTTGAGGTCGTTCCAATAATCAGCAGTGGTGATAAGCACGCCACTTTGCCTCACATCAGTGTTGTGTTCCACATGGTGTTGGACAAATTAGAAGAATCCATGCAGGCCCAAGCAGGAAGACCAGCCTACTGGATGAAGAATTTTTGAGATCTATTTTAACCTTAGTTAGCCAACGGGGGTCAAAATGACCCAGAAGTTTTTTGAAAGCGGCTCCATTTCTGTATAGGCTAGGGGAGCGGGTCAGGACCCGGGCGAAGGGGTGAGTTCAGAGAACCCATGATCAGACTCAGTTCGGTTATTGACGCCGGAAGCGACAGTTTCAAAGTGTGATTTGTGCCTGTCAGACCCCCATGGGGTAAAAACCTTATAAAAAGTGATCTGGACGGAAAAACAAAAAGTGAGTAAATTCTTTATTTAAATGAATTTTCGCGTCCAATAATAGAATAAAAGTAGGTTTTGTGCGACGCAAGAGTAAACTATGATTGAAATGTTGTTTTCTTTATTTTATAGGAATTTCTGCCCGGAAACATCCATCGAGAGAGATTGATCGTGAAGCAAGGCCTCTTGTGTATCACAGGTGAAAAGAGCTATATATTTGTCAAAAAACTGATGATAATATGAGTTTGGAACTAAATTTTTCATTGCTTGTCCGAAAATCCAATAAATTAACCGTTTTTGGTGATTTTTTTATTATTTCAAAGACGATATTTGTTTTGAATTCTAAGGAGTGGCTGAGTTTATGACAAACCCTTTAAATTTCTCTAAGTTTGCCTAGATCTTACAGAAATAAATGTTTTTTTTTCTATTAAATTTTGTTTACAATTCATTTGAATTCTTTTGAATTTTTGTGTAGTCGTTAGTAACGTTTTTGGTTAGAAATTATCAGAGTTTCAAAGATTTCAAGAAATTTGAAATTATTTTTGGGTTTTTATTTAACTAATTCTGAAGTCTTTCAACCTCACCTTGAATTACCTTCAATTCCTCTAAATTCATTCCAATTTTTGGAAATCAAAGACATTTTTTTG